>BLKR01015196.1:0-96137 GCA_011170035.1 Teleogryllus occipitalis | reverse complement strand
CTTATCCCTCATTACATCTTTCATGAAGGAATAATAACACTGTCATTGGCCACATCATTAAAATCGAAGTATAGAACTAATGGAAAAAGATATTATATGTATAAATGAAAGCTAGGTTTCAACAGCTTAGCTTACAAGTCATTAAAAGCAGCATCACAAAGTGTTTCACGCCACCAAACAACCACCAATACACAACCAAACAGATGACTGAATTTAATAAGCATTTTCAGGGAACATCTAGTCCAGATCAGCAATAAATTTTAATCAATTACAATCAGCACAAATTTGTAAAAGGGCAATTTGTTCTATAAAAGAGAAAAATGTAGTAAGAAGTAAAAAACTTTTCTTTGGATTCCTGTTCAACTATGTTTATGTGAAATTCCAAAAGGATCCTTAGACACGGCAAAGGGGCACAATAATATTGCACTCCTCTGGCTTATAGATAGAAACTTTATCACACAATGTGATGAAGTGAAATGGAATTAATTTCTTTCTTTTTGTTTTATTTTTGCTATGATAATGTTTTGTTTTGCTTTTTGCATTGATATGCTGGAAATGTACACAATACAATATACATTTATTAAATACTACATAATTAATATATTTTCTAACATATAGTTCATTCATTAGCTTAGAAGATAGCATGTTAGGTTGTTTTCTATGCTAACACGTGGGCATCAAATGGGTGGGCACACTACAATTGTTGACAGTGAACTCAACTATATGCGGTATGCACATAATAAACATATCAATGTGATTCGTATCATTTAATTAGTACATGAGGTAAATGATATGAGCTGTTAACAGTGAAAGCACTAAACAGAATATTCAAGTTATAAAAGCACCAAGAAAATGTATTACTTGACATCATTAGAAGTAGTTTCCATTTTTATTCTCTTCAAGTTTGTAGGAATGAAGTAAAAAATTTCAACACATATTTGTTACTTAATTTACTAATATTAAGGAAGTCTTTTAATAACCAATGGAAATGATTCTTTATACTTGCCTTTTATTGTTACATTTCTCATTAACATCATTTCATCATTCATTTTATGTACACCTTGGCACAATAATATTGAGTCACCTTCTTTCACAAGGTTCATTGCAGTCATCAAAGAACAAGGTCTGCAAATAAACAAAATGTGTTCCAATAATGACAAATGTAATAAAATTAACAAACAAGAAGAATACAAAGATAACAAAACCTACTTAATTTCTGCACTTTCAGAAATAATAGAGTGTGCTTTACTCATCAGGCCTAGAAGTTCCATACAATTGCCTCCATTCCAAACTACAAAGATTTGTTCAGAACCTGTTGAATGATATGTCTGTCCTTTCTGGCGACGTTCTATTACCTTTTCTCTATTTCAAAAAAAAATTTTTTTAAATACTAACATTATATACATTAAACAAGTTTTTAAAGTATTTTATTTTATTTTTTACCTTAAGGACGGGTTTTCAATCATTTCAATTTCCTGACACATTTGATCCCACTTTAGCTCAAGTTCCATGAGTTCTAGAGCAATGTCTTTTTCTTGAGAATCATCCACAGAATCACCTTTCAATGAAGGCTGCAATAAATGCTCTGTGTTCTTCATTTCAAGGAGCATTTTATGTTTATGGAGATTTCTAGCTTCCTGAAGTAAACTTCTAATATATGATATTGTGTGAGAGCTAAGCACACCAGCCTCCATATCTCGAAAGCTAACAAAAAGACATCCAAGGTAAGGCAAACCTTTATTTTCATGTCAAAGCATGTATTAGCACCCAAATTCATAGTAATTACAGTTTCATTCTGGGCTCCAAACGATTTGACACCCAATCTCGACTTTTATCATCTTCATCATCCCAAGGCTGCCAGATGTGAGTATAGAAAAACCTTGAAGAAAATGTACATAGTAAATGAAATGTGCCTAAACGTTGGACAATATTTAGTTTTAAAAAGAACAGCATAATCAATAATCCAGAACTTAATTCTCAGAAACATTGATTCCATGCTCGTTATGAAGAAAAATTCTACGGAGATAAGTAAAAGTCATTGAAGTAGTGAAACACAATTTTTCAATAGTAACATAATTCATGTTAGTTAGTAGGCTACTAGTCATTTTTTATTAGTGTTGCAATGTACTGAGGGAAATAAACTTTTTTTTTGGCTTCTGGAAAGTTGTTTTATAACTTATTCTTTATTTTTTACCTATCACCCCAGATTCATTTTCTTACCGAAGCTTATCTAAACATTCAGCAATATCCTGAATGGATAATGATATATCTTTTTGTTGCACAGTAGGATGAAGATGAATCAGTAGAGCATCATGCTGTTCTGGCAACTCGATATCATCTTCAACAGCCAAAATATTGATAAGGGCTGAGAGTTCATTACAATTCAATTCTTGAACCTAAAATCATAACACACAATAAGGCTGTTAATTTTTATTAAAGAATTAACAAATTTCAATAATAAGTACTGACATCGACGAACACAACAGTTGGAAAATCAATTTTAAGATTTTCACATGTTGCTCGAGGAATTTTCCAAAGTGCTTGCCATCCACCATTCTTCAGTGCTAATTCAACAAAGTCACTCCACACATATTTCACTTCTGAAGCAGTAATGGTTTTTTCCGAATCTGTGAATATGCAAGAATACTCTGCGAGCCTTTCGTCGAGGGACTTGTGCACCGTAATGGGATTTAACATCTTTCTCAATTCTATGGCTTACAAGTAAGATTCCAATTCCTTGAGTAATTTATATAATTAAAATATCTCAACTAAAGTAAGCAATAGATAGTTATAGTATTCATAGGATACAAGACTTTAAAATGTAATACAACCACGTGAAACGTAGGTTTCAACTGATTATGTATACGTCAAGTTCACTTTCGTCCGACCCAGAAAATTCGCGCCAATTCGAGACAACTTCGATCATGGGGAAGAGCGGGGAGGGGGGGTAAGTAAGTGATACGAAAATGTGAGCATCGCGTTCCGCTAAAGCTAACGTCAAAAGCGGATACCGGCGGAAAATCATTGAAACTTGAAGATACGTTGCATACAATCGCGTCTAATTTCATAATTTTTTCAAAGTGTGACTTGCATTTTTATTATGTTTAAAGTTCCTCATTGGCATTTCTTCACTTAACTATAGACCATTTGTCCTAACATTTGGTCAATCCTTGTGATTATGCATATTCTTCCTGCCTCACTGCATTTTTCTCGGAAGACTGTTTTAATTTGTAAGCCGATTTCTTTGTTATTAAGGTTTCAATAAAAATACTCGAACTATCCGCGAAGTTGGGTTGACTCACCCAATTTTAATAAAATTCACTAAATCATAAGTGTGGAAGAACAATGTTTTAGGTAATTGTGTTACTACTTATCCAAAAAAATACCCCAAAAAATGGAAAAAATGGAAAATCAGGATCGTAGAGGTAAGTCACCTGCCCTGTATAATTGAAAGTGCAAGTTTTGTTGTATAAATACATTGTTTCTTAAAATTTTATTTATTCTAAAACTTTATGTTTGAAGGTTTCCGGGTAAATTTTGATGCATTGTGCTTAGGTGATGACCTTGATGTAAGTGAAGAACATAGTAGCACAGAGGACAGATTCTTTGATAGTGTAATAGGTCATATTGAAGATGTCTTGCTTGGTATGTTGACAAAACATAAGTAAATGAACAGAACATTTTTTTAAAAACAATTACCTAAAAAAAATTACTAATTGTTTCAGAGGATGAATTTCAAAATCAACAAAAAGGTTTTCTTGAGAGGTACTGGCAAGAATTCGATTATGGAGAAGAAAACAAACTTAGCTACATGGATATATTCAAAGAATACGTATGTATCCTCAGTTCAAAAATGTTTTTGGCTTTTGTGACTTACAATATTTACAAAATTATTCTTTTGTCAGATCAATGTAATTGAGAAGTACATTGAAGTGCGTCTTATAAACAAAATACCAAATTTCTCCATGGAGGAATTCATCCATCAATTACAGTGAGTATAATGACATTAAGTACTGAAAAACAGAATGTGAATAGAAACACATTTACATATTCAGAGTTGTGCATTGAAGACTAATGAAGTGTTATTACTTTCCTATGTATTTTATAATCTGGGTCTTGATTTGTTCCTGAGTTGTGTGCAACATAAGCTCTTAAATTTCCATATTGAAAGTTCGAAAAAAATAAAAACTGATGTTTCAATTCATTTGCTGAAGTGAATAGAAACACCTTGTGAAATTTATTTTTGTTTTTATTCATATTTAAGGAGGGATATAGAAAGAGGAGATATGAATTGGTATAACGCTGATATAACAAAATATGCTAGATATTCACTTTCTTAAAAAAAAAAAAAAAACAACAAAAAAAAACAACAACACACACACACAACATTTTGTTAAAAAAATGCAAGTTTTCATACTGAATTTCACAGAATTTTAAAACAAAAATATCTAGACAAGAATAATAGTGCATACCAAATTCAAATACAAATTTCTTTAAAGTTCTTCTGGTGGATGTAGTTTCCCAAGCACTGGGCTGAAAGGAAATTTTGTTGTATCTGGTACGTGGCAGACCATAAATATTTCCTGAAAAATTATTTTTTCTTCGGGCTTTACATTGCCCGTTTTTCTTTACTGTTTCCACTTGACATACATATATATTGTCAAATGTTTGAAGAGGAACTTCCAGCCTTATTTATATAAACAGAAAAATTAACTGCCAGCCAATCTCCTCATATATCATCACTATTTACTGGAAAAGGGTGTATTGTGTTCTGCACGAGTTTCATCTGAGTGGTTGTAATTTCTTCTATGCACAAGTTAGACGACACTGAATTAGAAGCAAGAAATGATGAATCGGAGTTGTGAAGGCTGATTTCAATCAATGATTTTGAATCACGATGTGCAGACACTTTTCCCAGGAAGATAGTGAGCTTTTCTCTTCTTGCGGTTGAACTTCTTCCTTCATTCCTCACACTGTTGAGAAGTTCCACAAAAGTTTTCTCAGTTATTGTTCTGACTTCCTGCTCCACAATACAAGGTAATTGAAGGCAGGTTAACGGGACTTGGTCAGAAGTAAAAAGGATCTACAAACTGGTTGTTACTGATGTTTTGGAAAATTTATTTTCATCCTCAGGGCTGAATAATATGAGAAAGAAAAACAACACACATTTACAATAATGCTAACAGAGAACATGTGTCAGATACAAAACAATTCTGGCTGCAGTTAAACACATTTACAATTTTTGTACACAAACGTTACATACTTTTCAACCACCACATGAATACATAATTAATTTATGTGCCACATGCTCCTCCATCTCAGGCACCTCACATGAAGTGGGGGACATACCTCCTCACCACATCAACACATAACATGATGAATAGGGAGCAGATTTCTTTGTAATTACATGTTTTTACAGGAACTAGATATCTGCATTGAATAAGAATTTTTAGAGTTTACAAGATATTCTAAATGAATTGGATCTATTTTTATTTTACATATTTTGTTATAATTACATATTTTTCCTATTACTATATATTTCGTTACATTTTAATATATTTATACTTCGAAACTGATCTTTCTTACAAATCAAATGTAATGTTGCTGCGCTTCTATGACCACCATGTTTTCGCCATGAATTGTCAAACTTCCCCTTCCCACCCCCCACTTATTGCGTACTTTGAGTAAAGGATGAGCGAATTTTTATGAACAAAAGTAATTTCAACCATGTCCTTGTTAATGTTTCTAACAGCACATTCATTAATCGATAATAACAAATACTTTTTTACACAAAACTGTCTTACCGCGTTCTTTGATTTGGGGGAAGGGTATATTGCCTTTGACCCCCTCCCCCAGGATCCATCACTGACTACACAGTACTATTATATTCACTTGAACACCAGCTCCTCGTAAACATTATAATATACTATGAGTGTATTTTATATTTCGAATACAGTTCGTAGTGGCGAATCTTGTATTCCTCTTTGTGGTGAAGTGTCGTGTAGAATTTCTTCTGTAGAGGTAGAACTTACTTTTAGCCACCCCGAATCCTTGATAAGAACTGATCGACGTCTGTGCTCAAAAAAGGTTTGCAGAGAACAATTTTGAACACAATATGAATTTTTATTTTACAAATTTTCTATTTTTTCTTACATGTTTTGGAAAAAATAAGCACATTTGTATGTACATATTTAGCATTTTTTATTACAATAAATTCCGTTCCCTAATGAATCTGATACTAGTAGAATGTTGGGCGGTGAGACGAGAATTATGTAAGTTTTCCTTAAGTGAAGTACACACCAGCTTCCGTTACAAGTCTATAGTTGATTACAATCTGAATACATACTATCTGGGTTAATTGTATTTGTTTTGACATGAGATTAGTCTATTAACTATATGTATTAGTTTATTTATTTATTGCCACTTTCTTATTCTTTTGAGGCTGATGTAAGATAAATTTTATTTATTTATTATATATTCTTGTATGGTGACAAAAGCAAAACAAGGAATCGGGTTTAACCACACAATCAAATTACAAACCATTAAAAAATTACAGGAATATAAACATGGACATTAAAATGAATTTGATTAATAGGTATGAAATTATTACACTTTTTTTCCCTCCATAAAACACTTCACAAGCAAATAATTGACACTGATATACATTAATATGAATTAATTAATGTGGTGGAACTTAATAACAATGAATACAACTGAAATAATACTATGAACACAATAATTACAATAATAATTCTACTAAAAAATACTATATAAACAAATAATATATTACACTTGATTATTTACATGGAAGTTGGTCATAATAGTATACCTAAGGTAGGATTATTTATCTGTTCACATAAAAACCTATGTTGTGAGGGGAAGGTGAAGCACACATAAAAAGAAAAAGAAATAGTGAGGAATGGGAAGTATCCAAAAATAATTAATTTTTTTACAACAGAATCATTTGTATGAGCACATGATACACATTGGTTGTGGAAATTATTAAGATAAAATAACTAACAGATGGTTGATAGTAACAGACTGGCATTGGGAGATCTATTGATTTGTGTAGAAATAATGACAAACAGTTATTTGGAATTAGATTTGTTGGAACTATTTGGTCTATTGATGAGATTGACATATATTGTGATGATTTCCATGATTACAAAGTAAGGGAAGTATCTTTGATTCTAGTATTCTGCCCAAACGTTCTATCCCATTTTCTACAATTTTCTCCATCACCTTATATCAATTTACAAAGTGTACTCAAACTATTAGCCAAGGAAATTATCTTTAGGCAAAGATGCTTCGTTCCTGCCTGGACCACTTTTCCAACCTTCCAGAATTTTTTTAACATGAAACCTTCAAGGAATGAAAGAATGCCACATCAAGTGGCTTTGTGGTGTGTGTTGAATTGGCATGAAGAAAATAAGTTGAACATTGTTTACAGAACATCTGATAGCCTCCAATGTTAAATGTGAGGCTAGATTATTCCCAATCAGAATTCATTTATAAGGCTGTTGCTTTAGGTAAGGAATTGCTAAAGTTGCCATCCAATCTTCAAAGCAAAAGCTATCTAACCAACTTGATTTTGTACGTTACTTTACATTCTTAGGTCCATCTTTTTTCCATGAATTGCATAAGTGAAGAGCCTTGAACATTAAGTGTGGGGGCAATGTTGTACCATCTGCTGCAGCACTAAACCTTTCGGAGACAGATGCTTTTATGCTTTTGTGTTATTCATAAATCTTTCAAGGTATTTGCAGCCTGGATTGGTATTTATTTTCTTTTTACCTGGGTCATCACAAATATTAATTTCAAAATTGACAATATTTCAAGGTAGTACATCTCGAAATTGTTCTTGCGGCCTATCAAAGTATTTGTTGATGATTTCAATTGAACTTCTTTTGATGCTCTGACACATTCCATATGATGAGGCTTTTCTACGATGTCTCAAAAATTAAAAAACAAATTCCTTTACACGTACATGATCTATTCTTAAATTTTGCTACTAGTTTCTCCTTCCTATCTAAATTCTCCTTCACAATCATCCTTAGTGTTAAAGTGTAAAGAGGATACCCCCATTCTCACAAACATTGTTTCTACAAGACTTCTCTCCTTCACTCAAACTACACTGACCTCCCTGTGTTTTCATGTTATCTCCTTTTCTCAAGTGACAATATAAAATAGAATAATGAATTCCATACTTCTCTACGTCTTTCATCAATGTTAATCATAATATTAATAACATAATGTTTTTAATGTTCTCAACAGCATCCTTCAAAGTTGTGTTATATTTTCTGAAAGCTTTCCAAGATTTTGATCTGTACAATGTAGGCATCTTGAGGATCTAAAAAATCATCCATTCTTAATAATTGAATCATCCATAATCATTCAAGGATGGTTCACTCTGGTTACAGTCAACTACTATTTTTGGTTCACCATATCAGAGGTTCACTTTATCCGATGATGTTGAAATTAAATAAAATTTCTCTACAATGATTTTATTAATATAGAGATACAGCAGAATACATTAACGGTGCAAATTAAAAATTTCAGTAATTTTATTTGACCTTAAAAAAATGAATTATTTTCAACTATTTGCTTCATACATTTTTATATCTCGAGGTCCTTCTCCAGAGTTCATGTTCTCCATACTTAATTTTGCATTGTCCACTATATTTAAGTATCGTAACGCGGTCTAGACTCCCTTCAATGTCTCTTGCACTGTTGGAACACCAAACCCCTCTCCGAAGGCACTTTTTCTCACTTAGTAACATACCAGATCCTTTTGGTAGTGCCATGGTGTAAGTGGCTAACGAAACTAATTGCTTTACCACATTGCGCAGTAGGTGTCACCAGGCTATAGCAGTCACGCACTTCCTGTTGCTTGTGTAGAACACCGCGCAATTTGTCCTGTAGAATATCAAGTAACGTCAAGTCTGAAACAAAAGCAAGCAGTCGCCTGTTGTTGCCAGTTGTAGCTCACACAGGATACAGCCTTTGTTTCTGCAGTGAAACCGAGTGGTACATGGTCCTCAGTAAGGTCCCCATTCTAGGTCTACTACCTCCACCTCAAAGGAGACATCGATTACGACCTTTGGCTGGTGATATTTTTTCCAAGCTGTCAGTGTTGGAATTTGTGGCACTGAAGCAATATATTTTTTTTCCAGGATGTTGTATTTCCTACATTCACTATAACCGAGAGTTCACTGTATTAAACTTCAAAATTGATGGGGTGTTTATGTTTTGTTTTTTTTAAATATAAAGACAATGAAGTGGGGTGAATAGAAACATTGTTTACGTGTTTCTATTCACCCCACAATGTAAAACTTGAATATTCTTTAAAAGAAATTGAGTTACAGGAAAATTATAAAGTAAATATCTATCCATGTTTGAAGTAACAACACGTATCTGAATAACTTACATTTGTGGAGCTGAGGCAAAAAAGAGGCTAAGTGACGTTTTTGGAAAAAATAAGTTAAGTGCGTATTAGGACACTAGATACTAAATCCTGTTAGAGGAAAAAGGATCAAAGTCCCGTCTTATTATTGCTGATGTCTGTAGACCAAAAGTTGGACTGCTTCGAAGATTTGTTGCTTCAGATGGAGAAAAGGGAATCTAAGGGACAGAGAATCCTAATGTCATGACTGTCTGCTTTGATTAGCATTTCCTACTCCATCACTGACAACAAATAAAGTTTACTACATGCTGTAGCAATGGCCTCTAAATTTTGGGATTCATGATGCATGAACAGCTTGAGATTTCATGCATGAATGGAATGAAACCATTGGAGGGCTCAATATTTTCAATGTTTCTTATAGTAGCCAAAATCACAATTGTAACATGGTGAAACAAGGTCATGCTTTAATGCATTCTAAGACACTTCTTACCATTGATCACAAGTTTTTTGAGCCAGGGCCCTCATTTATGCCCTGCGATGAAGATTTTATGGTTATTGAGAAGTTCAAGAAGCAGTTGCAATAGGTTTTTATCCCTGATGGCTGGAAAGATGCAATCACAAAAGCCAGCAAGAAGTTTATTGTGAGAAAAATGACTGTTGCAATTTTTGTCTCCATTGGTCCAATGAATGCAGTCCTGAAAGGCTTCAGCAAAGTAAAGGAGGATGATGAGGGTAAGGTGATCAAATGGAGGGAAATTAAATAGATTAGAGTGGAGAAAAAGTATTCTTTGAATGAAGAGGTAGATTCACTTCACTTTCTTTTGCAAAGGGTACACTTGGAAGGCTAAGTCAGCACTCTGAACCAAGACCTCTTCGTTATATGAAGTGGAAGAATCTTTAATATCTATTGAAGTATTTGCCTCCCTGTCATGACACTTTTGATAACAATATCTCACTTCGCTCCCCATCCAAGACGGGGAAAAAAAGAAGAGAACAAAAAGGGCAATAGCATAGGACGAAAAGCAGTATTTACAGGAACAGTTTCTGGCAGTTAATTTGTTCCTGAAGGTCGTAGCGATGAAGAACTGATTAGCGAGTATGAAGATGAATAAATATAGTCTTCCTATGAACAATAAATTAATCTAATTTATCAAAGCAAAATGCATTTTATTGCATAAACATTATCTTCCATTTTGTTCTTACTTTGATTATAATTTAACTCTGTCATTGTTAGGAAGTATGGGTGTAGGAAATTAGTTTGTCACTTGGACCACTTTTCCTTTTACGCCGTTGAATAGAAAGTAGTCTATACAATGTTTAAAACCCTGAAGAAGACTGTAAAATTAGTATGTAAGATGATAACCAAGACAAGAACCCAATTGTGATGTGATAAATATTATCGTAATTGTCTATAGAATTTGATATTTCAGGTTCAACTCTGAATGTAATTATCTCAGCAATTGAAAAAAATGTCACTTAACTTTGTTTTCCTCCGAGATCCACATGCATCAGCAACAAAATCTCTTTCACTGTAGTTTCTGTAGGTACAAAGCTTTCAACAGAGTGCAAAACTGAAAATAACATGAAACCAATAGTTCAAGTTGGTTCAGACAGTTCAAGACCTAAACAGTAATTTTCTAATTTTTTATTTTCTTTTACTTTTAATTTTATTTCTGTTCTTCCCATATTATGGTATTTAACAATTAGAACTAAATTTTATTTTGTTAACATTCAGAATCCACTAATGAGAAAAGTACCATGTAGAGAAATCAGACTTGAATGAAATTGCTTATTTTGAATCTTCCATTTTTAACATTTGTTATTGATTTCAAAACTTGTTACCGTTTGTAAAATAATTGGAGAATGAATGAAAATTGTGTCAATTTCTAGACAAGATAGTCAAATATAGCCCATGCTTTGTTTATAGGTATTTTCTTACCTTATTGTTTTCAGAGAGAGGAAAGATGAACTAGATGGAGAAGTGTTCGAAATTCTAGATACATTCTCTGATTTCATGGCATTTAAAGAGATGTTTCTCGACTATAAAGCTGTGAGTAATTTTTCCTATTTGATTAACCATTTCTTGTAACTCCCATAAAAAAGTTATTTTTGTTTCAGATTAAGGAAGGAACTGTTGAAGACCTTAGCAAAGACATTGTTGTAAGCTCTAAACACTGAGAAAGTTATTAAATATCTTATTTACTCCGTCCACAATGTGATATCCTAAATGTTGATGGGATAGTCTTTATTCATTAGGATATAATATAGAATAGAATCTTTTTTAAAAAGACTGATTTTTTATTTAATGATTTTGAATTACAAAAGTAAGAAATAAACAAAAAATTAATTCATAAGAATTTCTATTTGCACTAGTCGACTATTTGTATCGCCAGGCATATGGTATGGTACTGTGCCAGCAAAAGTGGTAATGGAACGTGCTTTCTCCCGGAGATAACCAAGTTGCTGAAACAAAAATGTGTATCAGTCAAGTCATCGTGTCAGTATTAAATCAAGATGCACCCAACACAAATAGCTATTTCTGGTAGCCAAATAACAAATAAATTAAAATATCACTCAAGACTGAATGGACATATCCTAAATATCTCAAATTTTTCTCTTTTCTCCCTTCAGTTTTGTGTTATCTAATACTTTGATGCTTCCAACAAATAATACAGTTCAGGATTAACAATGCTAGTGTTGATTAACTGTCTTTCGTCATACTCTTAATTTACAATGTTCGTAATTTAATTATAAACTAGCACATAAAACCTTCACATGGCAATGGACTATTTTTTAATGTTCTTGCAACACTTGGAGACATATCACAATAAACATTGCATAAAATAGCAAGTGTTCTTGGCTCTCCTAGTGATGCCAATATTTCAACCATCTTGTCATGGTCTTCCTCACAGCTCGAAATATTGGTGACAGCCAAGAGCACTTGCATGACTATGGAATAAATGGAATATATGGAATGGCCATGGAAGCCTACGACGTTACACAAAATAACACTACATAGACGTGTTTCTTTCATATTGGCATAAAATCAACAACACAGGATTTCTTGTGTTCTAGGTGATTTTTCACTAGAATTCTTGGGTGGTGGTGTACTCAACAGATGAGTGAATCTTGATGATGCACAACCTGTACATGAATTGTTTCTCTAGGTAGTACATGAAATATCAGTTTTCCTTTTATGTTCTCCCAAAAGTCAGCAAATCATGCATAACCATTTGCCTGCATTTTTCCACACAAAAAATAGCAAGTATAAGATATTTGGGTTTAGATGAACCCTGTTATAAGAAAAATTACTTAGGAGGATAGCCAATAACCAAATGTACAAATTTCAAAAATTTTCTTCCCACTTTTCTGCCTATAACACAGACATTTGGTTTTGCTTCTTTCCTACATGTAAGACTGAAGTTGACATTAATTTTTCCACAGGACAACCCTCTCCATAAAATAGCTCATTCCATGCATGGAAGGTAGTGGAAGGCATGAAAAATATCATCATGATAATCCTAAAAGTCAAATAAAGTTCATGAGCTCTGCAGTATTTAACACTGTGCATCTTAATGCAGTATACTGCACTTTTCACCATCATGTTGATACCAATAATTAATGTCTAGTGGGAGGGGTATGTTTGCATGAAAAACTAAAAAGGAAGCTTATATAAATATCAGGAAAACTTGATAGCACATGTCAAGCACAGTAAAAAATATAAGAAACAGTCAGATTCTATGTTCCCAGATATAAAACTGTAGAGTAGCATCCTGTTATAATATTAAATTCACTGAAGTAAATTAAAGCTGGTATCTATTGGTAAATTGAAGAAGAACAGAATAAATTTGAGATATCAAGATATTCTAATTTTAAGTATAAATATAGAAATCAAAATGAAAAAAGTAGAAACAATAGAATGAACTAGTTCTTTTCATATATTTAAAAAAAAAAAAAAATACCTACGTTCTATTTGTAGATGCATCACTATTTACTACACAAAGCATCTGACATTTCAAGACTTACTATAATAAAATATAGAAATATGTCACCACTTTCTAGTTACTAAGTCTTTTACAATGCACTGTCTTTTTATTCCAAGTGACAATAAATACATTAAAAATATATACTATTGAATAGTATGGTTTTCAGTTATTTTCATGGCACTGCATTTACCCACATTTCCAAAACAAAAAATATTAAAAATTGTAAATTATGAAAAACTACCAATCCTATATCCTATCCATTTAACCTTTCACCACAGTCTATGTTGGATGGTGTAGCATTCTAACACACGTGGAGTAAAAGGGTGGTGTGTATCAGCATACAGTGACCTACAGTTACTCTGATCTGGGCTAGCTGTTTGGTCTAGCCACATACTCTTGCCAGCTGCCATCTACCGCCACCTTTAATACATTTTTATGAAATTTTCACAATTTTTTAGTTTCATAATACAGAAAAATCTGTCTAAACAGCAACCTGTATAAGCCGGAAATCTGCCTAACTAGGAACATTTCTCCAGCCTGTGAAGTTAAGGCCTTTTACATAGTATAAAACGGAACCTCTTCAACACAGAAATGGAATGGTTTTTCATGTCCTGCAGAGGAAAAAAATCTTTATAAAACAGAATTCCTGTGAATTTAATACATTGGCAGAGAGACAGGAGATGTTCGTAATGAAATGAATGCATCTGCATGCTTGTTTTAAATTCTCAATCCCTGTGTCACACGATTTAGTCGTAGCAGCCAGACATTGAAGGAGACTGGCTTCAGCTCTCAGAATTCACCTTGGGGTCACTTGTGTCTCAAGACGTACGTCTTAGGGGAATTCCTTCTCTCTAGACTCTCTGAGCATCGAAAGGTGTAGGGCATGTCTTCTATTCACGCATCTCCCTACTCTGCGTTGAAAAGCATAACCTCTCGACCAGATAGGCAGTGCTCAAGCCTATGTGAGTATCAGGAAAGTCACAGTACTGGGTTGTGAGGCATTGTGTTTTGAAAGAGTCTGCAATTGATCCGAATACGGCCAGAAAGGTGTGGAGTTTTCAATTAAAATAAAAAGGTGTCAATGAGTGTTTAATATTCATTTATTGAGGTTTCCTTCAATAAATACATTATATGATAATGTATTTTGAGGAATATAATGAAGGCATGTAATTTACTGCTTTTAGGGCAGTAACGTCAATATCAGGTCATAAAATGGAAACCTTGCTAAACTGGAAATTTTTTGTGTCCTGATCGATTCCGGATTAGGCAGATTTTACTGTAGTAGAATCAAAATATTACTTAGAGAAGAGTAAAACCTCATACTATATGGAAATTTATGTTGGAAAACTTGGAACTGTTTTAAAGAAAGTTGTGTTTAAGTGTCACAGTAAATGCGAATGCTAATATTTGATGTGCTTTTTAGTTTCCAAAAAACTGCATTTGAAGTAATGAAGGCACTTTCACTCACAAATGCAATAAAGTATACAAAGCGCCAGAAATGTGCATATCAAAAGCATGAGAGAGAGTTTAAAAAAATTAATTTGTGTAATTTATGGAAAAGGAAACGGGAGAATGCAGCAAAATTAATTTTGTCGTCATACAAGAGCAATTAGCACTATCTGTATGAAAAATTTGAAGATAAAGTTTGGAGCCTTTTTGAGACATGGCATTGGAGTGTAACTGAAAATGCGAATTTTGAGCTTGTATTAACAGAAAACTTCTGAGTTTTCAAGAAACTTTACAAGATATGATTCAAATCACATGTACCCATAAATGCAATAATGTGAACAACTCACCGCTAAAGTAAATATTAACAACATGAAAGATGTCAAAAAACATTTTTGTAGTTTTCGAAAAATACATAACAGAAGAATGCGGCGTTTATGTCGTCGTATAGAGTACATTTAGCACTATCCTTAACAAAAGTTCAAATAAAAAATCTGAAGTCATTTTCAAGTCTTGTTTTTGTTATTTTTTAATATTGCACATATTGCACACAATAGTGCATTTGAAGAAAAAAATCTCTATCTTCTATTTTGTAGTTGTAGGAAGACAGTGAAATAAATTCAGACTTTTGCAATTTTTGAAACTTCAGAGTTAACAGTGAAAATTGGACCTAAGCCATCTTTGTAAATTCATTTCACTCTTCTTACAAGAAAGTTAAAGAAAAAATTTGCGGCCTTTTTCAGAAAATTTTGAAAATATCCCTGAGGCATCATGTAAAGTACTCCCAAATTTAAAGAATGTTTTTCAAAATTGCAGTGCTTCAAATCGAGCCAGATCAACCAGGGAATCCATTTTGGAAAATATTATACTTATGGGGTAGGTGCTAGTAGTGTTCCGAGGCCAACTGACAGACAGATATATAGACTAAAAAAAAAATTATTATTTTTTTATTAAAATAATTTTAGACAGCATTTGGGAAGAACCACAAAGCTAGCCCCAATTCAAAAGAACAGGAAACTAACTACACAACATGTCTGTGCCGCTTGTAGCATAACTAGTTTTCTATAAGAATTTGCAAAACTGTTACATCTTGTTTTACACCAGCCTGTCGCCTTGAGTCAACCAAAGAAATACAACACCTAAGCACTGTTTTAGAAGAAGAATTGAACCAACAAGTTATGAATACACCCTCATCAGGAGCATACAATGCTTTAGCAATCTCAGCTAAATTAACATTAGCATATATGAATTCCAAAACGTCTACTGAAAAAATAAAATTCACAAATGAGTAAAAGAGAAGAAAATTTGGGTTGAGCCAAATTGTGCGTCCTGAAATGAGAATGCTGGGCAATGATGGCTTTAAGTTACCTACGAAGGATGAAAATATATCACTTGTAATTTTAAAGATTCTGGGCTCCATTTAGTTTCTATCTTTTTAGAATACAATCATGTGAAAGTAAAAGCACACAGAAACTATCTAGATTATGGAAAACATACATATGACATAATTTACAATCCTTGAATTGTAAAATTGATTACAGCAAGAATATATTTAACATGAATAATAAAACAAAGATCCCCAGAGGTTTCAAACAATACACCTAACGTTTGTAATTTTCTGAAATTAAAGATGATAATAAAAATTAAATTATTGAGAACTTTGTGTTCAAAAAAAGAAAAAAGAGAAACATTTAGAAACTGCTGTTTATCATGCACAAACGAAAACAATTTCAGTATCAAACATTTCCAAAAAGAATTCCAAGACCAATGTTTTGCACATTTACATACTAATTTTCTATAATTTTGGGAGTAATGTCATCTGTGATTTTGGGAGTCAAAAACGAACTTTTCATAGTTAGTTCCAGAAACGTGAAAAATATTATATTTACCTTTTCTTTGGTTGAATCTCGCATGTGTTCTGGATAGCTGCTGGTTCCTCCCCTGAAAATAGATTTAATTTTATGAAAACTTTCTGCAGATTATAGTACTTGCTCTTCCCTAACATCTCTTTAACACACAATCTGTGAAATCACCAAATCTCTTGAAAAAATTCTGTCAATACAATTTTAGTAACTTCAGATACCATACTTAGATTGAAACCTTATGTCAGTGTCAACAGATGGAATGTTTTAATCAAAGAATGGCTTTTAAAAAACAAATAATAATATATTTTAACAACACATAACAGTCCAAGAAGTTGCAGTAATAAGAATATTTCAATGACTGAAGACACATGAATTTTATATTTTAGTTAGAAGTCAGAAAATTTGGCAAATTAACATTATTACCATTTTAATTTTAAATCATTTAACAACAGGATTCACTTTATTGTACTTCTGCAAGTGTTATTTTAAAATATTTTCATTTTACCTATTTTAAGAATCTTTCCTCATTTTAATTTTTTCTTCATTTTAAGATAATATTATCTTTTTTATCCTGGCACTGACTTCCATAAATCTGGAAACATCTCTATGAGCCTAGACAACGTGACATTTGAACATTGTTACTTTCTTGTAAACATATGTATATACACGAGTAATATTGTAGTACAGAGAAAGTTATGTAATGGTGTAGAAAACTGATTTCGAGAGTTCAACAGAAATACACGTTTTGGGGTCCCCTGATTTTGCAAAAGTTGTTTTTATCAAAACGCCCATCTGTCTGTGAACACCACTAGCACCTAAACAATGTGCATGAATTTTTCCAAATTGAAAAAACCCCTGTCCATCTGGCTCTAGTTGAAGCTTTGAAATTTTGAAAAACATCCTTTAAAATTTGGGACTACTTTACACAAAGCTCCCCAGACATTTTCAAAATTTTCTCAAAATCACCTCCAAATTTTTTCTTTAAATCTCTTGTAAGAAAAGAGCAAAAATACACTTGTAAAGGTGGCATAGGTCCGATTTTCACGGTTAACTCTTAATTTTCGAAAATTGCATTTTTTCGGTCTTCCTACAACTACAAAATAAAAGAGAGATTTTTCCTTCAAATGAAATTTGTTGTCCATATATAGTTCTTTCATAAAGGTCATGTAGATTTTTTGAAATGATTTTTTCGTGCAACAGTGCACGCAATATTTGCAATTTTAAAAAGTAACAGCAACAAGATTTTCTCAAAAACGGCTCCTAATTTTTTCTTTACATTTTCGGTAGGGTTAGTGCCAAATGAACCCTATACAATGACATAAATGCCATCTATATTGCTCTACTCTAATTTTTTCAAAAATTACAAAAATGTAATTTTTTTGACTTGTCTCCCAAGTCGGTAATATTTACATTAGAGGCAATTGCTTCACATTATTGGACTTATGTGGTTAATGTGCTTTAAATAAGATCATATAAAGTTTTCAAAAATTCAAGTTTTCTGTTAAAACAAACTCAAAATTCTGCATTTTCAGAAACGTTCAAACACCATTTTCTCAAAAATGGCTCCAAATTTTTTCTTTAAACTTTTCCAAAGGATATTATTATTATCATTATTATTACTAGCAGTAGTAGCTTAGTAGAAGTTGCAGCAACTTGCTGAATGACACTGCACTAGGCAGATTATAAATCCCGAAGGCTTCGGACTCCTGTATATAGTGCTAATTCCACTGTTTAATATGGTGTAAAGTTTATATTCAGTTGGTGTATTCTTTTGTTTTTTCAATAATTAAACAAACGTATTTTTTTAATAACCCTCACACTGTTAATGTGCACATTTCCATCGATTTGTATACATTATTGCATTTGTGAGAGGAACTGCTTCAAATGACTTCAATTGAAGATTTTCAAAGTCTCAACAGATTCCTGGGAAAAAGAGCTTTAAATTTCACATTTACAGTAATGCTTAATCACCATTTTCTTAAAAAATGACTATAAGTTTTCAATGAAAATTTCTATTTAGGATGAGAGTCTTCTTTAACTCTTGAAGTAATATTTTCGTTCTACTATCAAATCAAAAAGTATATACTAATCAAAAAGTTGAGAAAATGTCAAAAGAATGTACTCTGGGTGACAATAGATGGCAGCTGGCCAGAGAATGGAGCAAGACCTTCAAGCCAGTCCACACCAAGGAAATTAGAACAATTTGCTACGAGAAAGTCTGTGCCATTCTGTAGCACCTCTAGTTGCGTTTTGTACCTCTTTGTAAGCACAAGCACTTTATCAGGAAGATGTTTTAACTCTTTATTAACACTTTCTTACTAAAAATTGCTGAGAGATGGTGATTACTAAAAATTGCTGAGACACAGGCCAAAATTCTCAGAATTCTTTCATTGATGCTGCCAGGCTTTTTTTGGCCACAAGGATTCCCATTCCCTGCTAGAGTATGGCCTCTCACCCATTTCACAGACAGACTTCTGTCTACAGGATTCGCTATGTATAGGTTGTAGTGTTTATGTATAGGTTGCAGCGCTATGTATAACTTGCAGTGCAGTTGCAGCATTTACACAAAATCCAAAAATAATAAATGTGTTCTCAATTGTACCATTCAAGGATTGAAATGAGAACAGGACAATCCACATTAGCATGAGTGTGAAACAAATCCACAGTAATGTGTAAATTTAGTGGGCCATTGAGAACAACTTTCAGAATAAGAAAATGTTTCTGATAAGACAATTAATTTTGTATAAAATTATAGCGATTATGTGCAATCACGATTCAAAGAAAGATCAAATTTCTATGAAAGGGCGGACGTCATTTTCAGTGTTAGAATAAAAGTTTGAATTATTTAAATTATTACAAAATTAATTTCCCTAATACCATTACAAAAAATTACATACCTTCTTGCATCCCTATTTTGGAGAGAATAAATGCCTATTAATTAGTCTATTTTAAGAAAAATAAATTAACTTTAGGACTTTATCAACTAGCAATAAAATCATTACTATCAATAAAGAATTCGAAAACCTTTGGTAACGAAAAAAAAAGGAGGAGAGAGAGAGAAAGAAAGAAAGAAGGGAAAAGAGTCACTTACGTTTTAATATGGTTGTACATTGAATAAAGGATGTTCATTGTTGCTAAAAGAACTTCTGGTACAGCTCGGCACACTTCATCACTGAGTCTTCGAAAGTTTCCAACTCGCTCTTCCATCTCTGCCATACTCAAAGGAATTAACTTGGCACGACTAATTGTCTGAAATTTTGATGAGCAAAAATTAAATCCGTTACTACAATGGGATGTTTACTCTCCAAAAAAGTAAATAGGGTAGAGAAAACTTGCCTCTAACGCAAGCTGATGTTCCCCGGCATTGTACTGATCAAAAAACACCAGCAGGTCACGTAAAGTGAAAAAAGCAGATGATGTCTGTGAGGAGCATGATATATGCTGTCCCTCATATCTTGCTGAAACTGAAGCAGCTAATTCTTGAAGACGAGCTCTAACAGAACCAGGACTGTTGATCTGCTGGACAACTTGTGCCAGAAGGGTTGTGAGTAATGTTAATACTTTCTCGTGGTTCTGCAATTAAAACATGTAACTATTGGTATCAACACATCATTCACTATTAAGTGCATATTTTTGCACATTTAACTAATGGTTCCTGGTGATGTTTGAAAAAAACTCAAATGTTTCAAACACAAAATACTGATATGAAAATATTTTTGTTTCCTTTTGGGCACATACATATGGAATGGGTCCACTTTTCAATTCGAAACATAGAAATAAATGATTCTGAGAACAAAATTTGAAAAAATAAAATTAATTAAAAAGCCAGTATTTTAATATTAAGGCAATTTTTGCAAATTAGCCTACTTGTGTATATTTGCACCTAAAAGAAAAACAATTACTGAAGAAGTGAATGTTAGTGCAGGAGCTCATTTTTCCCATGAGTTAAAGCAAACTATTAATGCCACCTCTGTACAAAGAAAAAGGCCTCTTTTTCAATGATTGCATAAAATGGATGACCATTACATGCCTTTGAATAAGACTAATTTCTTGTACATCTGAAAAATGTGAGGCCTCTGAGCAAAAAAAAGGTATAGCACAACAATGGCACTTTGTTTTGAAAAGCATGAATAGAAAACACAAAACAAAAGTAATGCTCCTTAAGAGAAGCACTTTAGTAAAATCAAAGAAAAAATTTCTTTTTATTTTGAGTAAAATTATTTTTTGAGTAAAACTATTTTTTTCTATCTACTAGCAATGGCAAAAATTTCGCAATCCCAAACATGGAAAAAAAGAAAAACACCCACACAATACCACACAATAGAAAAATTACTAATTACTGTTTAACACTATTGTACTATAATGCAATATCGACATTTTCTAAAACACGATATCATAGCAGGCCTATCTAATTACAAATATCATTTGGTATTTTTCAATTTTAAGAGATTACTTTCCCACCATCATTATATATATTATTTCTCTCGAGCAAAAATTAGGTTCCGTTTTCTTCATCCCAATTGAACTAAGCCCTGTAAATTTGATACTGAAGGATAGAGAATTTCCCTGTGGAGGCAGAGGAAAAATTTAAGATGAAAAATTAACAATTTTCTCAATTTTCCAAGATATTGTGGTATTCATTAAGCCTATTTTCCAAATGAAATTATGTCCAATAGTTACAGTACAAATCAAATATTAATTATATGAATGTGTGTCTTGTAACTTCCTTTAATATCTCGTTAGTTCAACCACAGCTGTCTCATCTCTCACTGTAAGTGCACACTACCATGAATTGGGCATTGTCTGTGTTTTAGTGCAGAGTACGATTAGGAAGAAGAGATGAGGTCAGAAAATTCAGTTACAAAAAGTGATAATTTTTTTGAAATACACTGGCCTGAATGGCACATATCAGATATATTGTTAAATAGTATTGGAATTAATTTCATGAGTGGAATAGGCTGGACCATATTCCATTCAAATGCAGCAATGGGAATTTATTAAATCACAATAATAGCCTTAGACATAATATATCCAAATTGGTTATACACACGCAAATGTTAGTTAAAAAAAATTAAAAACCAAAATCACTTACTCCAGCAAGAACATAGAGATGAATAGCATCTTCAAGTAGACCTTTGCGTTCAGCTTCAGATGCAACTAACTCAATAATTTGCTTAGCATCAGCCTGAAACAATTTTAAAAAAATACATCAATTAAAGAAAAAGAAAAACATTCTATACATGTTGCAATTGTTGAAGATCATTATTTTATTTTTGTAAGTTCCACTAATTTGGAACAATCAGGATTTGTAAAAGTGAAGAAAAAATTTATTACTCTTGTAGTATTGTCTGTTTATTTACAACACTTCAAAGACAGTTGTGTCTTCATCATCAGGCACCTTTTAACAGCATTTAGTCACTACTTTATTCACCTGTACTCCTTGGAAGGAATCGATCAGACCAGGAATACGGCAGCCATCAAGTGACAGACTCCCAAGAACTAAATCAAAATTGCGGGCTTCCATAACAAGATCACTAATGCACAACATGAATAAATTTTGTCCTTCTGGTGTCTTTATGTTTCTGAAGAGAAAAAATAAAAGGTTTTAGAAATAAAAAAGTAAGAAACACACAAAGTGGAAAACAAGTAATTTAAAATCTATCAGTCTCTACCTGAGGAAATAATAATACTGAAGAGCCTCTTTGGGATCCGATGACTCAAAACGACGTACATACAGCATTAGAAGTCGGGCAAGGTTCAATCGCCGCAGTGGTGGCCGATCATCTGGCATTGATGACACTTCAACCAAAACACAATAGATAAAAGATGCAATAAAATTATATTTGTACTATGCTGTAATAAATTGTTAACTCACACAGAGGAGCTTGGATGCTGTGAGGCAATGCTAGAAGTTGCAGCTCGCTCAAGGCCAAAGCTATGTGGATGGCATGCGTTCGTAACCGATCTTGTCGAGATAAGAACTCCACTGCAGCTTCAAATTGTCCAGTTAAAAATAACATTTGGAAATAAAGCAGAGGTTGAGCACTTGCATTGTAGTGCTTTTCACCTGGAAATCACCATGAGTAAATTATGAACAAATCAAATACATCTTTCTAAAAAGATTTCCAAGATGAAATGAGCTAATTTCCTAACTGGTAAGTCATCGTTTGCATTTGTTTCTAGTTTTACATATCAGTATATTTCTACGATGCTCCTTCATCACACTGTCAAATACTGGGATAAAAAAATTACATTTCAAGTCTGTTAAATCATACCCAAAAAATGTTTAATCCTATCTTGAATTAGTTTTGATTAGTTTCTCTTCCTGAAAAACTATTTCTTGGAGATTCATCACTTCGGAAATAAGCTCTTTAAATCTTTCAAAATGTATTGAAAAATAATTTTATTATAATATCATTCAATATTCAGAATGCAAAAAAACAAATTGAAAACACCAGCAATAATATCCATCAACATGTGAATTTCTCCACGTACAAATTAAGATTTTCAAAGGTTCTTTCATTTCTTGAGCATATAATATGTTATATACAAAATATTGCTTAGCAATATTAGATACTAGGCATAGCAATATTAAGAACTATGTAGCAAATTGAAACAACTTAATAATTCAACAAGAACTTTAAAAATCTTTATTAAAGTTTTTTAAAATTCTAATGTTTGGACAAACTTTTTTGTTATTTCCACCTACCATATTCTTCAAGAATTAATGACTGAAGATGTGGGTAAGTAATAGAGTCACTCCCTGGTTGCTGGGAGTTATCTTCTCTAATCTGGCATAGTTTCATCCACAAGTAGTCATCAGCAGTTTTCAAAATGTTTGCATGTTCTTCAGCAGTATCACAAGCACCCAGAGCACAGTAAACAACTCTGCATCACAAATTAGCACACGAGACAAATTGTATCAAAGAATAAATAATCAAAAACATTTTTTAAATAATCTCAAGAAATGTAGGGATTCAAAATACAGCAATAGTTTTTGCTTCAACTGCTCCTGTGCCAATTCGTTGTGTTAGTTGTATGCACTAGTTCATTTAATCTTTATAATTTTTTACCATTATGTTAATTCAAGAGCTTCAAGTCTTGTGTTGCTTATATTGTAATAATAAATACTACTCTGGACTATATGATGAGTGACAAGTAAGTAACATACAATGAAAACTCATTTTTAATCCAATTCAATTTAGTATCATTTTCTTTCACAAAACATTCATGAAAAATATATTTTATTTTTTTAATTGCTGAGTGTATCCTAAACATGTACCTGATACACAGAGTTTAAAATTTGTTTCTGGAATAACACCTTAAATGAAAATATGGAAAGAATTAAATACATGAAAGAATGGTTTAATGCATTCTACTACCTCTACTGTTTTGCACATCGTATATAACGTCTCATCATTGCAATGCATTCAAAATGAAATTAACAAAATAAGTGTAAGACATGTCAGTACTGATGAAGGAAATATAGCAAAATTACATGTGAAAAGTTTTAATTAATTTTTCTCACAATTGTATAAAATCAGGGTTAAGCCGTTTTTTCCATCGAACTTCTCAATTAGGAACAATTATAACTTACAATTCACACTTCAGATCTTTGTAAATAAACAGATTTGCTCTGCATTGCTCTGCAAACTTGAAATTAACTATTGTTTATTTTTAATAATCCCTCTTATTGGCTTTGGGATCAATGTATCTTTCATGTAAAAACTTAAGGGATGTTGTTTGGGTTTTATACTCCAGTTCCTAGACTATCAAAACAGTGCAACAACAAAAGATATCAACCGCTTGATATTTCATCTTTATCTGTTTTTAGAAAGTTTGCTAGGGAATTACTGTTATCAGATTTTGAGAATAGACTTTAATATACTAATGCATTGTTATATATATTTTGGGCTATTACAGTCTGTTTGAGAAATAAATAAATAAAATAAAATAAAATAACCATCTTGAACAACTACTCACTTTTTAAATGGATCTGTAGATGCTCGAACACTGCGTTGATAATGAAATCTAAGGTTTTGCTCAAGGCGTGAACTCAAGCGGCGATCTGGACTTCTTTCCAATTCTTCTAGCACAGATACAAACTCCTCCAGAGCAGATCTGAAATAAAAGTATAAAACTTTTCCTAGAAGAATAAGAAATGGTAATTTATAACCAAAGTCTGATTCTTGCTTATTCTCAAATTAGCCAATTAATGTTCACATTACCCAAATGGGTAGATAAATTCCAAAGTAGGATCAGCTTCAAATCATATTTCAGATTTCAGCTGGATGAAGTACACATTAGCGAATAAAGTGGCTAGAGAATGTGAAATACATTACGATGACAAGGAATGCAGACAATATATGATAAACAGGGCTCTGACTGCTGGTGAGAAGTTTAAAAGGCTAGTGAGAGACAATGAATGGATGAATGAATGAATACCGTATTTTATGTGGCGAGACTCAGGCCATGAGGCCTGCTCTTCTGTCTGACCATGCTAATTTCGTTACACTCCTTTCACCTACTAGGGGAGAAAGAAGGTATTGCTTGGGAGATGAAACAGACAATTTGAATTTGGCTCAGAGGCTTCATTTAGGCTTGAGGATCTTCTACATGCAGTAAATCTACTCACATGGGACAGCCGGCTTTACTTTCCCTCCGAAGGAAGGTGTACGAAGGATTTTTTCGCCCTTAAAAATCCTTGGCTTCGATCAGGTTTGAACCCGCAAACTTGGGTATTACAGCCCAATACGCTAACCATTACACCTTCGCCACCGCAAACACAAGGTGTATGGTTTCAAATTTCTATGTTCCAGATGTAAATTTGATTTACACGATACCACCTAACCTAACCTAGTATCTCACTGAGATAATGTGAATCATACCCTGCCTGAGACGCAGCATTAAGAGCAGCTCCTGGCTCCCCACTTCGAAGACAAAAGTACACCACTGGCCACAGAGGTTGACCATCAACTGTAACTTCTTCCAAACCAGGTACAACTGCCACCTGCTGTAATTTGGCATAACAAATGACAAGAGGTAATGTGCCAGGCTTACCACCTCTCCTGGCTTCTTGCAAGTTGCATTCCACTTTGTGTCTCATAAACACTTTATATCTGAAATAAAAGGATTCTATGAATTTACAGCTTTTCGCACTGAATGAAACAAAGTAACATTAAATGTCATATTTTCATTACCTGTTTTCTAAAAACTTTCTTGCTTGTGTAATCAATGTTTGCTCAACTGTTGAAGTAGCTCTTGCTTTAAGCGGGTCACCAAGACTCTGAGGAGGAATTTCCGTCATGCAGGCAACCATATTCCAAAGGTCCATAGCTTTCTAGAAATGAAAATTTTACTGCTTTACAGAAGGTATAATAAGATTTTGTTTAATGGTTATAATATAATAATAATAATAATAATAATAATAATAATAATAATAATAATAATAATAATAATAATAATAATAATAATAATAATAATAATAATAATAATAATAATAATAATAATAATAATAAAATCCAACTTAAGTGATCATTACACTTTCATGTAAATCTCTGACAGCATCATGGAAACGGTCTATCAATGATGGCCGGAGAGCTCCTTGAACTGCCAGTCTATTGTATTCAGTGACAGCAGAAGCATATGCCGATTGCTGGTCATCCAATTGACTCCTTGATGATATACTACCATCATTAATAATAGACACCTGAAACATTGAGACAAAGTAAGGCACATCTGCACTGGAACAAAACAAAATTTATTTTAACAGCCACCAGCTTCCATTTCCAAGCACTAAGAAGGTAAAATTTTATTTGCAATGAGAAAACTATATTCTTGAAAAGTAAATTTTGTAGAATTCTTCATGAATAGGTGAATATTTTAAGAAATAAATAAAACTTAAATCTTGAAACCAATCCTTTGTCACAACACAATACCTCTGGTCGGGCAGAAATCCCAAGCATTTCATCAGAAGATCCAAGCAGAGCATTAAGAGCTTTGAGTTTTTCTTGACGCCAACGATTGTTCACATCATCCCACATACGATGTTCAGCAGTTTCAAATGACTGTAAATCAAAAACAATGTAAGCACTTTTGCCATAGTTCTAGTCTTAATTTTTAATGTAAATTTGGGAATGGAGCAGTAAAACTCTGGTTTGGTATTACAGAACTCACTACAATATAATATGTCATCTTGCAGTACACATACAAGAATACTGGAAGGATCTTTGGGTAAAATACAGTTGATGATGTTCTTAGGGACTTTCTAGTGAGAAAAAATGAACAAAAAATTTAAAGAAAACTCTAAATACAAAGAAAAATTCCAAGCCTTTCAAGCTGACTGTGAATGTGTCCTGGATGGAAAACCCTTAATTGATACCACTTCATCAGGTGCACCAAAAGAACACTCTCCCTTGCAGAATATACAAAAAGTAATTAATAGACATTTGTGTACTATTCAGTTATAAATTAATTGGTATTGCACAAATAAAAAAGCATGACAGATTAAGATAGATTATTTTGATAAATCTTAACTGCTCATGCATATATAATGATCCAATGCCAACAAAGGTCTTCTGTAAACAAGAGCTGTTCATGAGCATGGATTTTAATATCTAATTATATCAAAAGTAGACAGCAACCCAATAATAGGCTCCAATTTTAATATCTGGGAAATAACTCATTCATTGTATATGCTTGGAGAATAAGAAATCCCACATTTACTAGGTTACCTGATAATTCTTGAATAAAAAGTAATTCCAATAGGTTTTACAATGCAATGCAACAAATACCACTTGAACAAATTACATACATACAAATACATTTGAACAGTATATTTTTAAAACTCTCCAGTACTTACAGTTCTATTGGTCTCTTCAATAATAGACAATATAGCATTTTCAAGTTCATTTTTCAAGAAAGTTTGAATATCAGCTTCTGGCACAGGTTCCAACGGCTCAAAAGTTTTCCGTGTACTTAATGTCTCAAGCTTTTGAGAAAGTTGAGGTAAATCAACTCCTTTTGATCCCAGTAGTACATGCCTAGGAATAATAAAAATTCCACAAATAGAAAAAATAAACACTTGCATCACTAACACTAGGTAACCAATAACCCTTTCAAGGAGTCATCTCCTTACGCCTGTAAATCTTGGGCTCCAGTCTGCGTAACACGCGACCACAGTTCAGTAGATGCCTCAAGGACCTGTCTAAGGGACCTTTCAACTTTCGGTAATTCTCGACTTCCATCAACTTCGGCAGAAAGTTGTTCAGCAGCATGCAGTAAAGCATTGAAATCTGATTCTGCCATTTTAGTATCTTATAAAAAAAAACTTATGTCGAGAAAAGTTTTAAATTGCTGAAGCAAAATAAATAAATCATTCACAGCATCACTCAACACCCGATCATAACAAACCACCGGCACACTTAAAAAGGTTAACCGGCAGAACTCCACCTGATGAACGAACACCCAACACGAACGCGACCCGCCGTAACGCCCCTACGGTCCATGCGCCTCGATGCGCCTTTCCCATTTCTCAGTATTCCAACTTATTAAAAAAAACACAGATTCAATTTCTATGTGTAATTTTGTTGTACGCCATATTCTAAATATAAACTTCTCAAATGTATATAAAGTTCGGTTCCATCTGTTTGAATTCCCTTCGTATTACACAACACGACGGTATTTTGTATTTAATAAGGAATCAGTCAAGCATTTAAAGTTTTAATTGTTGGCGGTACTGTTACACTTTTCTTGGAGCGGGCTGATACGAATTCAGATCACTTTCAATCGTGGAGCTAAGAATATGTATTCTTAACTCCATGCTTTCAATACTCTGGTAATATCACAGATATATACAAAATAACAGATATATAGAACAGAATACTATATATCTGTGGGTAATATCCGCGCAAGTTGATAGAGTAGGGGTATTAGTAACGAATTCAGCCATTAGATTTTATGAAGCAATGCCATTGTCTGAAATATCCAGAGGCGGAATTTCGGATCTATTATTGGGAGGGGGAGAGGCAAAGGGTCCCCCGAATAAGATAGTAAAAAGATGTCCTAAACCATTGACACATGATTAGTTACACTATAACGAACATTAAAATAAGCCTTTTGAAAGTTTTCTTGGCCCGTGTCCCACCACCCACACCTTTTACAGCGCGAAACGTGTTTTCTTTAATTTAATTTTTTTCGTCAACTTAACACTATTTTATCTGCTTTAAAAATATGAAAAATAAGAAAATAATTTATAATATCAGAAAAACATTTTTACTTTCTCGCCAGCACAGTAGAGAGAAAGTTATGTAATGCTGCGCGAGAAAACGGCGAATTTGCGGCAGAAAAGCTCATGTTGCATGGACGTAATAACAAAAAATTAAATAATTCCAGTTTCGAAATTTAGAAAAAAACGCCTAACACATGGTTTAGACAGAATTCATGTTTTGAGGGTTCTTGATATCGTAAAATCGTTGACGATAAAACGTCCGTCCGTCTGTCCTTCCATCTGGTATATCATGCGAACAACACTTGCACCTAAACCATGAGTAGGATTTTTCCAAAATAGAAAAAAAACCCTGCCGATCTGGCCTGAGTCGAAGTTCTGCGAATTTGAAAAACATTCATTAATTTTCAAGGGTTCTTCACATGAAGCCCCTGCCATATTTTAAAAATTTTCTAAATTTTTTTCTTTAAAGTTCTTGCAAGAATACAGTAAAATACACTTAAAAGGTGGCATAAGACCAGTTTTCACTGTTAATTCTAAATTTTCGATAATTGCAAAGTTTGAATTTTTTGGACGACTTCCTACAACTTCAAAATTGAAGAGAAATTTTTCTTTCAAATGAAATTTGTTAGTAGTTTTTTTATTAGTTAGTTTTTTTTCATTAATTAGTTATTTCGTTAAGGTCATGTACATTTTTTGGAACTGTTAGTATTGTTTTCGTGCAATATTACGTGCAAATTTTAACCAATGCTGCTACAGAATGCCACAGATTTTCTAATAGTAAAATTTTCTCATTTCCTCCGTGAGGGCTAGCGGCTGCCATCATTCGCCGCCCTTAGTACATTTTTTGAAATTTTCTCAATTTTTCGGTTTCGTAATGGTTTCGAAATATTACTTTAACAATATGAAAGAAGAGTAAAACCTCGTCCTACGTGGAAATTTAGGATTTGGAGACGTTTTTAAGAAAATGGCATTTAAGTGTTACCTAAATGCGACATTTCAAGCTCTTTTCCTAGGAATTTATTGAGTTTTCGAAAAACTTCACTTGAAGTCATTAGAAGAACTTCCACTCAAAAATGCAACAATGTATACAATCGATGGAATGTGCATATTAAAGGCATGAGAGATATTTAAAAAATACATTTGTGTAATTATTGAAAAAACAAAGAATACACAATCTGAATGTAAACTACGTCATATTAAACATTGCAATTAGCACTATCCATTGGAAAACTTTGAAGAAAAAATTTGGAGTCATTTTTGAGAAAATATACACTCATATCCCCAATCACATACCTTTGGTAATTGCGAGTGGAGGTTACTTCGTCCTGAATAGAAATGACGAAGCCTTCTGAGCCTTCTGTCTCAGCGATTTTGTTTGCCAGGAGACTGTAGATCCCATGTTCACAGCGTTCCCTTTGAGCTCAACAGGAAACCCGCCGTGCAAACGCTTCTGGGTCCACTCACTCAGCTTATCTTCTTTGGTGTATCTCAGAGTCCGCTTGATTCAGGTTCCATGGGGTAAAATTCTTGTCCGTGGTACAAATTGCTTCATGCACAACCGTCGTTTTCTCAAAGAAGTTTATCATTATTATTATTATTATTATTATTATTATTATTATTATTATTATTATTATTATTATTATTATTATTATTATTATAATTCTATCGGCTGTTGTCCTAGCCAGTACAATAATTTTAGAAGTAAGATATTAATTAATTACACTTTACCGCTAGTATGTAGAATTTTTCTAATACAGTATTTGAGTTATAAACTTAATTTCAAGTTAATGTCATGTTGCGGAATTCTTCAAAATTGTGTAGAGAACTTCTACAATTTTCTAGTTTCCATGAAGACTGTTTTACATGTCACTAATCTTAATGCTAGTTTCCGATCCATTCACAGATACGTTATATTTTCTTAAATATCTGTAAGACCTGGACCGGTGCTATTTAGTTCAAAATTTTAAAACTTTTCGCATCCGAGTACTGAAGTAAATAACACCATCATTGATGAGAAGCCTTACAAGAACAAGGTCAAAGTGCTCGGAGATTCGATGCTGCGCCACAGCGAAGGCGTTTGCAAGAAGAAAGGAGCCTACGTTTCGTTCTTTCCAGGGATAAACGTTGTGCAAATGAAATCCGTCGTGGAAAGAGCGGAAGAAAACGAAGCCGTGGAAGTCATCCTTGTGCACGTGGGCACAAATGTATCGAAGAGGCAACCAATCTTCGATACTGTGAACCAGCGCATAGAATTAAGTCGTGCTCTAAAAAGTAAATTTAAAAAGCGCGAATTGTTCTCTCAGGTGTGTTGCAACGCCGAGATGTGCACATCGACGGGACATGTCAGATACATCAAGGGTTACTGTGGGCCTGCGGAAAGATTGATGGTCTTTTCGTAGATCCAAACCACCGGTTGGGACAAGAAGACCTCTCACGGGACGGTCTTCATTTAAATTTCCGCGGTGCATGGAAGCTGGGTCGCCTGCATGACAGGATTATCCAGTCATGCTTGCGAGGCAAGTGCCTGCACGCGAGGAAGGCTGTGGCATCGGTGCTGGCGGAGTCGTGCTTTGGGGAAGCCGCGGCGACGACGAAGATGGTGACAGCGACGATGTCGACGGTGGCGACGGAGGAGGAGACGGCGGCGACAGCAGCGGAGGCGATGGCGGCGGTGACGACGGCGGCGGCAGAGGCTACGGCGCCGGCGGAGACGACGACGACGGCGGTGGCGAAGACGATGACGACGGCGGTGGCGGAGACGAAAACGACGACGACGGCGGTGGCGGCGGAGACGATGGCGGCGGCGGCGGAGACGACGTGGCTGCGGCTTCGGCGGACGCGCAATCCCGAGAACACATTCAGGTGAGGAAGGGATTCATTAGGTTGTTGCAGGTGAACTGTCGTAGTATCATCAATAAAGAAATAGGGTTTTGGAATCTAATTGCTGCCTGTGATCTCGACATAGTGATAGGGACTAAATCGTGGCTAACTCAGGAAATAGGGTCCCCGAAAATTTATCATTCTGATTACAAGATCTTTAGGAGGGATAGAAATAGTAGGGGTGGCGGTGTCTTTATTTGCGTCAAAGCAGACATAAATATTAGATTAAATCGGGTTAGTACAGAGTTTGAAATGATTGGAATAGAAATTACTACTTCAGGAACCTTATTAGAAATTATTGCATGCTATAGGCCTGCGGGTGACGGATACGAAATTTTGGAAGATATCATACAGAGAACAGGAAATGAAAATGATCATCCCATTGCTATCGGAGAAGACTTAAATATTCCTAGCGCAAACTGGGAGGGAGCCGTAAGCGAGAGGAAAGTCCAAACACTTGTTAACATACTAGTTTGGGATAGGGGATTAGCCCAGGTATAAGGAACGCGACGCAGCAGGTCGCGATTTTGGATGTTTACCTAATTAGGCCGAAAGAACTTTTCATATCCTGTGAAGTTATTGAGGGAATTAGTGATCACAAAGCGGTTCTTCTCGACTTAGACGAAAATATTTCAAGGAAAAGTATTACGACAGAAACGAAAGTGCATCAGTTCAAGAAAGCAAATGTAGAGGGACTTCATGACTTTCTTAGAGAACAATACAACCGCTTTCTGAGAACAGGAGGTATGGAAGAAATATGGTGCGCGTTTAAAGACATTATAGACAAGGCTTTGCAAAAGTTCGTACCATGCAAAATTCTAAAACATAATCCGGATCCAGAATATTACAATTCAAAAATTAGGCGAATGAAGAGGATAACGAGAAATGCATTTAAAAACAGAAAACGCAGTACCGAGCATATGAATATTTTTCGAAATTATTCAAAAGAATTAGAGCAAGAAAAGAAAATTGCTCATGAGGCGTATTTAAAGAATATTCTAGACGAAAAGGGAAATATTTGGACAGGATTTTACAAAATGTCCGTAGAAGAAAGGGAAACAAAGAGGATATCCCAGTTGTTCGTGAACACGGAAACACACTCATCACAGACGATCGGGCAAAAGCTAACGCATTTAATAAGTATTTCAGTTCGGTTTTCAAGAACAATACGAACCATCCACTAATTCAAAGTTCTTCGGTTACAGATCAGTTTAATATGGAAGTGAACGTTCTACGGAATAAAGTAAAGTCTATGAAAAATGGTAAGTCAAGGGGTCCTGACAACATTTCTACGGACATAATTAAACTAGGAGGAGAAACAATATTACCGTACTTAATTAGAATATTTCACGTGTCCATGAACAATTCAAAAGTACCTGAAGATTAGGTGTAGCAGATGCAGCCTGGGAGGTGCCGTGCTGCGAGTGCGACTACATACGGGGATCAGAACGGGTTTCAGGGGATTGTTTGCCTTTAGGGCAATGATAGATAATATGCAAGTAGAATAAATAAATTTAATTGCATAATAATTATTAATACAAGTGGTTTTGATTTATAAAAAGCCGGAGGACCATTGATAGTTTATGAAGTTAATGATTGCTCTTCTTTCTTGAAGTACACTTGGCAGCTTACTTACAGTTTGAAGCAAGGAAGGCAGCAACCCAAATCACTCGGCTGAGTGTGTCGCTGTCCGGGCTGAGGTAGGCTCCAGGCAGTTCGGTGGTGCGAACTGGCATGGGCGCGGACTCAGATGACCGGAGCTGGTGGTGGAGTTTGCCGTGAATTCGGCCACGTGGCCGCTGCGGCCCACGAGTGGCACGAATTTGAGGCAGGTTTGATATGGCCGTACTAATCGCCTTGATAGGCGAAGCAGGAACAGCCGACCTTGATGAAATTTGCTAGTCAGTCAGTTTGACAAGTTCGGAGCAATGTAGTTAGAGAAGTTCTGTTTAGTCTGTTCTGTCTGTTCTTCCTGTTGTCTGTCGTTGTTCTGTTTGTTGTCGTTGTCGTGTTTGTTGTTTCCCTGTTCTCTCTCGTGTGTGAGCGAAGTCGCAGTATTTATTATTGCGGATGTGATTGAGGCCGTGGGGGGGAGAGTCACGTGGCTGTGACTTGGGCCTATGGTAAGGCGGGAAAGTTAGAAGTGCCCGCGATCGGCTCCCTATTCGTGATGTGTCTTCGGGTCACGTGACATTGGCGTGACACTGAATGTCACGTGACATTGGCGGCGATCGGAAACAAAGGCGGTGGCACGTGGGGTGCCCGCGATGGCGGCCCGTTTGTATTTGAGATTTCAACGGGAATTGAGACATCTGGCTTGCAGGTGGCCAGGGAGTGGGGCGGCGTCGGCAATGCACCTAAAGCTCTTTGTCGGCGAGATACATTGACGGGCTTATTTTTGCGAGGGAGGCCCGAAGCGATTCCCAGAAATGTTTGTACACATTTCTGGGTGGATTGTCAGGTAGCGAGCGATGGGGTGAGGGCCCCGCGTGCCGGGGTGGCCCAGCCGCCTAACGAGGGCTTAGACCCCAGCTGGCGACGCCGAGAAGCGGCGGTCATTGTACTGGGCGGGCGTGGGCCCGTGCGAACGGCGGTTTGCGCGGAAGACGCTGTAAATGATTTTATTGCCCTTCGGTAGTAGTTTCCGAAGTGTAGAAGCGTGCCGGCATGCACGGAGAGCGACTTGTGAGGGGTTGGGGAAAGTAAGCGCTTAATAGTGGGTGGCCGCGCGGGAAAAAGCTGTTAGGGGCTGCGCCTTGGTGGCGAGATTGAACATTTGATTGCGGGATTGAACATTAGGAATTCGCTTTTGTAGTACCAATCTTGGGGACAAAACTACTAAGTAATTATAGGCCGGTAAGTCTCACGTCAGTGGTCTGCAAAGTTATGGAGCGAGTTACATTAAGCAAGAATGGGAAATCAAAAAATGGCTCTATCATGTCCAACACGGATTTAGGAATGCGAAAGTCAGGTAGTCACGCTATTTCAGGATCTAGCAGATGAAATTGACGCGGGCGGGAGAGTAGACGCAGTAGTTATAGATTTTGCCAAAGCGTTCGATGCTGTTCCACACGATCGACTGGTTCAGAAATTAATGAACTCAGGCATCGATAACAGGGTGGTGGCGTGGATTAGCGAGTTTCTGCGAGATAGGAAACAGAAAGTCCGAATAGGGCAAGAGTTCTCTTCCTGTGCAAGCGTTACGTCGGGAATACCGCAAGGGAGTGTAATTGGACCTCTTCTATTTCTAGCGTTCGTTAATGATTTACCAGCGCATTTAATTTCAAATGTTCTGCCATTTGTAGGCGATTGGATGATATATCGCATTGTAAATTCCAAAAACGTTGAAAATATGATGCAATGGGATATTGATGCGTTATATTACTAGGTGGAAAATAATGGCATGGCCATAAATAAGAGCAAATCCATCACATTTGGCAGAGGTCATAATTAGAGCGTAACAAATTACCGCTGAAGTAACGACATTATTCCGAGAGTTTCTTCGTGCAAGTACCTAGGTATCCATTTCGATAGTAAATTAAGCTGGAAAAATCATGTAGATTTTGTTGTAAGGAAAGCGTGGAGATCTCTTCATTTTGTAATGCGCATCTTAAAAAAGAGTACAGTAAACGCGAAGGAAATTGCTTATTTATCGCTTGTTCGTCCGATAATGGAATATGGAGCAATTTGTTGGGATTCGCACAAAATTATGCAGTGTAAGAATTTGGAAAGAATGCAGCGTAGAGCAGCTAAATTTACTTTCAGGGACAAGAAAACGGCAGGGTGGGATTCACTCGAAAACAGGCGAACATTGGCAACACTTTGCGCTTTGTTAGAAGCTTATAGCGGTCATCCAGCTTGGAAACAAATTAAACGGCGGCTAAATACTCCTACGTACATCAGTAGAAGGGATCACAGGCACAAAATAAATTTAAGGCCGCAGAGAACGGATGTAGGGAAATTCTCTTTCACAAATCCAACGATAAGGGATTCGAATAGATTGCCTGCAAAAACCTTTGAACCCTTTTCTCGAAGTTTAAGAAATTAATTTAGGGTATTTTTAAGTTTATGAGGTAGTTAACTAAGAATATTCAGTTATACAGTGAAGTGAGGTGTTGTGCAGTGTAGAGCAGAGAAATAGTGAAGGAAGTGTTTTTAGTGTATAATGAAATGAAGTGAAGTGAAGTGTAGTGCGGTCTTTATTGTATAAACACTCAGTGCGGCTTTAGATGATAGACGTTTCTTTTCTTTTTCATGTAATTTAATGTTTTAAGAATCAGCATTTTTTATATTATTATTACTATTTTTGTTATTATCGTTTTATGTTAATATGTTGTAAAGGTTGTCTTTTATATAGAATTTATAGACAAAATTAGCTTGAATTTTTTTATAGACAATGTATCACATTTTGTTTTATTAATTATATTATTTATTACATTTTTAAATATTTTTATTAATTATTTATTTATTAAATTATAGCATTGAAGTCCATTAATAAAACAAAATGTGATACGTTGTCTATAAAAAATTGAAGCTGTTTTTGTCTATATTATCGTTTTAGTGTTATTATTACCATTATGATATTATTTGCATGACATTTATTATCTTATTTATGTAATTAATTACCACCGGGTTACACCAAATTGCAATTTAAATAAATTTATCTTAATGTGGACATTTTCGGGACATATGGGTGCCAGACTAGGGTGCCGCACGATGAGTAGGAGATAAGTGTCGATATACTCATCTTAATCCTGAACTTCCCTCGCGACAGGTTGCCGATTTCCGGTGGCGGGGATCAGGATGGATCGCGCCTTGCGGCAGATGCAGAGACTTACTCAGGGAGGGGGCTACGCTATGGGTCTGCCCGAAGTGCATTTATGGTATGTTTATTTTTTAAACGTATGTGAATAAACCTGGCGGTGGCTCAGTGCATCAACTGATGTCACTGCAGTGCCTCTGACCGGGAGGTCCTAGGTTCGAATCCCGACGGCAGCAGGATTTTCGACTCCAGCTTGTGAGCTACGTCGAATTCAGTCGCCGTCTGGAGGAGAATTCTAGCGGCCGGCTGCTCTGATCGGCAGTTTTCGGTGGTTTCTCCGATCAACACCCGGCGAATGCCGGAGCAGTACCCTAATAATTGGGCCACGGACCGCGCGCGATCTTTCCTCCCTCTTCCTTGTCCTATCCTCACCCCCTTACAGACTCACACTAACATGCACTACACTATCACACATGCCGGGAGACCGGTCGGGGACTTAGAACTTGTCCCGGATTGGGCAGGGCCCCGCTGGTGGGAGATACCTGGTTGGGGAAAACCCTGCCAGTCGACGGTAGGTCGACGCCGGATCTCGCCATCCAATAGGTGAAGATCACCGCCACATCCCGATGAAAAGCATGCACTACACTTGCGGGACTAATTACCTCAGTAGTTGACGCGCCCGAAATCATCAATCAATATGTGAATAATAATGTATTTCTTGTAAATTAATTGTGGGCAACTAACGCACACATTAATTTTTATTTAAGCCCAAATTTATAATCCTCCAGTGGCGCCTCCTGCTTAGTGAGCATGATCAGCGAGCATGGGGATGCGATCAAAGTTTCACGGATGAAACAAGGTAGACCAATTAAGGTATCTAATCGACATTGCACTATATGTTTATGTATTCCATATTATGATGTACATACCTACTGTACATTCTTTGAGAATTGTCAAGAACTGCTAATTTTTGCACAGCTTGCTCTGACAATAATAAACAAAACAATAATACACAAAAGTACATTGAAACATGAACAATACACCTAAATGTTAATTAGGGATCGATTTGCCGTCTTCTCATTGCGTTCTCGAGAACTAGAGTATTTGAAACATTTCATATGACATTGGAGTTTTCACTCATTGTTTCCTGCCTCATGTAACTTATCAACTTCTACAAACCATGTACTCGCCATGCCACATCTTTCCGCACGAAAATTGTTGGATTCTAATTATTGCGTTACAGTTTCGAAACTGAAATTTTTATTAATTAGAAGTACGTGCTAATCTGTATAAAGCAGTATCAAGAAAAACTCAACACTTTCGCATCAACACAATATACATGAAAAATCTGGCAATAAAGAGCTATTACCAGTCGCGTGCGGTAAGTTCTTTGTTAGTAATGATAACTCAATATCTTAAACCCCGTTCTGGACCAGGACTGTTGGCAGACATGCGTGCGCATGCGGGTGTAGTATGGTCAATTAATTCCCACCTTATATTGAAAGCAGTCTGGATCATTTCAGCAAGTCTTTCACATGTCCATAGTTCGTTGAAGTTCTTTTATTTAAGCCGCTGGTCACTAACCGCACGTCCTCTCTTAACGCGAGTATCTTTTCGCCTCTGGAGTTTTCTATTTTCACTCCTGCATTCTTGGATCCCCTTCCACTTTGTTTTCTATTTCTTCCTAAGTGCTTGTCTACCTAACGTTTCTATTAGTTTCATTTTTCGCGGAAAATACTACCGTATCCAACAGTGGCGGCTCGTGGTCATGCCATTAGGGTGTGCGACGTTTCTCTTCTTTCTCCTTTTCTCCCTCCCCCCTATCTCTCTCACACACACGCACGCACACACACACACACACACACACACACACACGCACACACACGCACGCACGCACGCACGCACAGGCATACATTAAATGCATGCATTTACACTCACTAACGTAAATAATGACAATTAAACACAAATCAGCTTATGAAGTCTGATAACATGCTGAACAGTTCCATTCCATTGCTTCTTTTCAGCAATTTCTTATGTGGCTTTTTCATTGATGTCATTGATTTCTTGCGTTTCGTATTTTCAACGCTATTCATCGTTAGTTGCACAAACACCCTTGACAGAAAAACGAACTCTCTGATTTCGGTTTCTCAAAACACATTGAAACGTAGCATAATACATTCGTTTACAAAATACACTTGGGTTTTGAATACTTCGGAAAGGTTTTGTAATTGCAACTCACATTAAAACACAAGAGAATAACCATATAATATTCAATTAACATTTTTATGACTGCAACACTGCACAGCAATGTGTTCGCGTTTCACGCGCTAGTGCGAAAGCTTATTTAAGTGGAGAGATAACTCACACTTTCTTTGTTCAATGTCACACTTGATTCTCTTAAAAATGTGCTAGTCGAGTGTTATATATTCGAGACATTTCAAGGCACAGAGATCGCCACTGCGCCGGCGCCGTAGAACCCGCATCGCGGGCGGAGTGCTCCAGCTCTCCATAAGCAATCGTTGTTCCCCCTCCTTTCCCTGCAGCCCCGCGGCAGCCAAGGACGCCGTTCCCTCGATCGCATTCTCCCGAGTGTGCTTTCGAAGGCTTTCGGTAGGCTTTCGCGAAAGAAAGGTGGACGGACTGGCAATCGCAGCTTCCGAACGGCGCGTGTTTTGAAATTCCATGTTTCGTAAATGCGCTGAGAGGACTTGTTTTACCCTCTTGTTACGAGATGTTTAAGAGAAATGGCACCGAATTAATTTGGGTGTGCACATACGAACGAGCCGCCAGTGGTATCCAACCAACACCATCTAGACATGCATATGTCTAGGTGGTGTTCATCCAACTTCCTTCGTGGCTAATATTCCCGCGCAGAAGCAATTTTTAAAAATATTCTGAAATTCTGGAAATGAGCTTGGGCGGAGATGATGTCATCCGATTCAGAGGCAAAACAGTTTCTGAAATGCGCAGCTGTGTTTGCAGGGAGCCGGTACTCTGGGTGGCTGTCAAAAAAGTTGGTAATTATTGCCTGGTGTGTTTGAAATAACTCGGGGTCTTTTGTCGGACAGATTGACGTAAAGGCGCGTCCACACGATGCATCTTTTCGTTCAACTTTGCGCATGCTCTAGCGCACGTAGCGAATGCGTATCGGGCATGCGTCCTTTTGTGAAAGCGATGGACGCATGCAATAGCGCAAGCACTCCAAGAGCTGACGGAAATCTCGTTCGTCTTTCTCGCACGTGCGCTTCCTCCGAAGAATGTGTATTTCATACCGGTCATCCGCAATACCGAGTCTTGCGAATTCTTTGAGTAGTCTTTGAGAGTCTTCCGAGTTATTGTATGGTGTCTGTCTGTGTTTGATTGCGAATTTCTTGCAGATTATTCTCTTATTCTATATTTACAGTAATATCAATTTTCATTACATATTTATTTAGCTATATAGATGAAACTAGTAAAAATGAACATGTGATTATTTCCATTTCTTGTTCGGCGTGTTGCAGTGACAGGAGAAGAATATGCAGTTGTCCCTATTTTGTATTTTATCTTTACAGTAATGCCAATTTTCGAAATTTATTTAATGAGGTATATAGCTAAAACAATTAAATGCAGCAGTTTTCATTCAAGTAAATAGCCTTAAAGGTATTCACGTATAATAGTGTGTTTCTTGCTTAAAGTATTCTCTCATCCACATGCGTCTCTCTCTTTTTGTCTTCTTTCGACTGATTATAAAATAAGCTGCCGAAATTGTCGCATAAAAGCTGGATCCATTGTACAGAACAGAACTGAAGCACCGCAGTGTAGCACCGTGTGGACAGGGTAGCGCACGAGCGCTCTGTTGAAAGTTCGTCTGTCAACTTCGCGTATGCAATTTTATTCCCGTAACACACAAAACAGACTCATCGTGTGGAGTGTTAAGGGTATCAGGGGAGGTGGGGCGATCTAAGAGTGTTGGGGTTTGGGATGACCTCGACCATTATTTTAAAGAAATTTATAGAGGTGTGTGGTGATGGTTTCAGATGCCGAGATGGGACAAATGCAAGCGGAATTAATTGTGACACGAGAGGACGCAGGACGCGTCCATTGCGATGTAGCAATGCGATTCGTCACTGAATAAAGATAGTAGTGGAAGAGAAGGAAAGATATAAGGACATGTTGTGGATCACTGAAACGCTTTCCTTGCAAGATCATTCACCAACACAATTCCAAACGTCTGCGTCTTGTTCATTGTCTAGTAGTTTTACTAAAAGTTTAAATGAGCTTTTTACTTGCCTTTTTATACTTTGTAAGAAAAGTAATGTAATTATGCGCCGAAAATCGGCGATTTTTCGGCTAAAATTCTTATTGTCGGGTCTTGGCGATGAAAAGTGGATAAATCTTATTCCTGTGTATAATAAGTACTTCCTCTAACACGAAGTGTAGTCAGAATCCATATGTTTTGTGGATCCTTAGTGCCGATAAATCGACTGACGACAAAACGTCTCTCTGTCCGTATCGAGGTCAAAGCTAATGCCTAAACCGACGGTTTCCTCTAAAATGGATATCCGCCGATCTATCAAAACTCAATGCTCTGTGAGTTTGAAACGGATACTTTAATTTGGGGGATACTTTACAAGCCTTTGAAGCCTCAAAAACATTTTCAAAAGTTTCTCAAAAAGACTTCAAATTTTTTATTTAACTTTGTCTTCTTGTAGAGAACGTTTCAAAAGTTCGCATGTTTTATTTTCGTTGAAATCCCTGATTGTTTTGAAAACGGCAAAAGCTCAAAAATTTTTCTGTGACTACCAATAATATTGAATATGTTTTCTTAATGAAATGTGTTGGTCAAAGATCATAAAATATGGTCATGTACATTTTTCAAAAATATTATAGTTCTCGCCTAATTTTTGCGTGAAATGTGGGCATTTTTTAAACAATTATCTTCTCAAAAACGACTTCATTTTTTTCTTTAAATTTTCTCTTCATATGAAAAAAGTATTGCTTCACCAGATTCGATGGTATAACTCATTCCATCATCCAGATGCAGCACTTACAGAGGGAAGACAATACATTATTATCGTATCACATTGTTATCAACGTAAATGTCTTAGACAAGGATTAAAATCCCGATGCGTGCAAATCGGTTGTACACTACATGATGTTTTTCTTGTTGAAGAAATCTTTTGAAGACGTAAAATGTATGTGATAGTTCGGGCTTACGTGCCACCCTTCTTAGTTTGCAACCCACCAGCCACCACTGGTTGAAACTCGTCCAATTCGGTAGTCCAAACGTCCAAACGCGCGACTGCAATGCCGTGGCATCCCGATTTTTTCTCCGGGATACAATTATATGGGAAAAACTTGGGAAGTTTTATAATCTGATGTCATTGATAGTAAGAGTTATTGTTGAAACGGCTGTTAAAATTTACATACAAATGCAATGCGCAGCTGTTTGTTGGCAGCCATCTTATTTACCTTTGGTAACAAAGAGTGCAAAAATGGGGGAAGACCAGTTTCGTGCAGAGATCAAATCTTTTTAATTAAAGAAATGGACTGCAAACCAGATACAATATGAGCTGAAAGAAATTCACGGAAACTCTGCGCCGGTACTTACGATTATTTATTACTGGATTAATGAATTTATACGTGGCCGTTCGAGCACTGAAGATGCAGAACGTTCGGGGTGCACGATTGAGGAGTTCTCAAGAAACGGTGGATAACATCCATGTTCAGGGTTGCGGGGGCCCTTGGGCCTAGGTTAATTTGAGGCCCCCAAATCTTACTTTCACCCTCCCCCATTTAAAGACAAATTTTGTTTAAAAAAACTAAACTTCTCCTCACTGAGTGACAATCTCACACCAATCAGCAACATTCCATATTATAAATAGTATCTACTGATGCGCGTCACATTAAGGTTCAAGGGGCACTGCCCTCCCATATAATACACATCCATCCATGCTTTCCTTTTGTATAGTATTTGATGTTAAAGTGGTTGTTCGCCTAGTTTTCTCCGATTCCATATTCAAAAAGCTCCGCATTTCATGTTCTGTGCTTTCCTTCATTCGTTGGGGCGTTCGGGAACTTTGTCCTATTACAATGTAGTCAAATATGATACTGCCGTAGGCTCCATGCTTTGGAGTTGTGAAAATTGCATTACGGGACTTGCAAATGGCAGTCTGCGGATGCACCTCCGGTTCAAAATTGTCTCTGGAGACGCCACTGCACTCCGTTATGCGTATAGTTTAATCAAATACCACTTTTTATACGGTTTTTTATTTTATTTTTTGAAAAATTTAGTAACGAATATTTTTTCAAGATTTATCGGGGGTCCTTGAACATTAGGAGCCATGGGCCCGGGCCGATGTGTTAACACGGGCCAGTCCATGATATCGTATTGGCAGACCGTAGCTTTTTATTTATTTATTTATTTTACGTCAAAAAACAGTTGAAACTGCGTGTGACGTAACAGTGGATGAGACTGTGGATTGACAGTGGATGAGATTTCTGAGACTGTAAACATTTCATACGAACGGGTATAGAATATTATGCATAAAATTCTGCATCTGAATCAGAGTGCCGCGACTGATGTGCATATGAATATGGATGCCGCGACTGTTGATTCCGAACCAGAAACGCACAAGAAGAGACATATCAATATTTGGTGCAGTAGTAGCGCAATCCAAAGGATTTCTTACGCCATTTTGTGACTGAGGACGAAACGTGGATCCCCCACTACACGACCGAGACAAAACGGCAGTCGAAACAAGAGGATTTGCAATAGTGAAAAAGCCTTGAAAAAAAAAAGCAAATACAGTTTTTTCAGGGGAGAAAGTGATGGAAATGGTTTTCCGGAACTCACAGGGAGTCATCATCATTGAATTTTTGCATAAGGGAACCACAAAAGAATTCAATGAGGTACTTTTTATTTTTTATTAAGCTTCTGGGATGGTTCATGGGCAGTGTACTAGCTTCCCGTGCTGTGGTCCCGGGTTCAATTCCCGGTTGAGGCAAAAATAGAGTTGTAGCTTTCCTTTAAAATCGTCCCTGATTCTGTAGCTGACTGACGAAGAAAAGCTCAAGCAGGCAGAGCTTGCTAGTTATGGTGAAGAGAATACGTCATGTTCGCTTCATGTCGCTTTTACCCCCAAACACGGAAATTTAACAGTAGGTAGCTACCCTCAGGTAGCTGGCCGGCGAAGTTGGACTATCGACCCCAAAACGCCAAATATATACATACGTTTTATTATTCATGAAAGTCAATATACAAATATTTTTACATTTACGAGTGACTATACACATATTATTTTATTCCGTTTCATAATTACTATCATCTCTTTCCGAAGGACTAGCAGAACTCGGCAGACCAGCGGCGTAACGTTCGGGTCCGCAAGGTCCGCAATGCGGGTGGGCCCAGGTTCAAAGAGGGCCTATTTTTAGACTGAAGGTTTTGCGAATGCAGGAAATACTAATTTGTTACTTCCTCCGGTACTTTGCGAGAGGTGATACAATAAAATATTAAAAAGAGCAACTTCCAGAATTATTTTTTTCCGTTTCGATAGCTTCTGTAGCCTATTTCTAAACCAATAATGATATGCAATTCATTTAGGTTTTATAACAGTATTAATTTCATAAATTTAAATAATAAAGGCCGAATAAATTGGGGCCTCCTCTATAAAAATATTCACACCATTAATTTTTTTAAGTGGGTGCGAATAAGTTTTGCTGACGGGCCCTCACTCATTTCGTTACGCTACTGCGGCAGACGTCCTGTTCTCTTTCTCGATCTCTCTCTCTCTCTCTCTCTTGAGCCCCCTCTCTCATTTCCCACTTTTTTTGCATCTCACATTTTCCTCTTTTTCTTCTTCTCATTTCCCCCATCTTTTTCCTTCTCGCGTTTTCTTTGTCTCTCGTTTTACCCTCTCTCCATCCCGCGCTGCTCGCTTCTCCAGGATTTCTAAAATTTTAGGTCCCGGAACTTGCTCCAAATTAACTATTAATTTAATAGAAATAGTTATATATTTATAATATAATTTAATAATTATTCATGAGGTCGCGGAACGCGACGGAACGGCGTTCCGGTACCTTGTGAATACTTATTAAGTTATATTACAAATATGTAACTATTTCTATGAAAACGCACTGAATCGTTGGAGTCATTTTCCAAGTGTATTTAAAGTCAAGTCAAGTGAAAGGTGGGAAAATGGTTTTTATTTTTTTAACTACAGCTCAGGAGTCGAAAAAATCTGAAAACATTACAATCATTTGTTTTGAGATTTTTCTGAGCCTGCTTCCTGGATTCTAAGCTAATTTTTTTCAAAAATAATTTTTTGCGTTTGAATTTGGCTGAGGCTGGCGCTGATAATAGGTGTGGTTAGGCGGAAGAGCAGGCCTGATGGCCTGAGTCTCGCCACTAATAAAGGCAATTTTATTATTATTATTATTATTATTATTATTATTATTATTATTATTATTATTATTATTATTATTATTATTATTATTATATATTTAAAAAAAAGGTTTTTCTGATGGTTTAATTTATTTTTTTATGTATATTTTTTTCAAACACATTAAATAGTGATCAGGAGATGAAAAAAAAAAATTAAAAAACGTTTCTGGCTGTAGAGGGGTATGAGTGGTGGGCCTTTTCAAAAATATTGTGTCTTGTGTTATAACTACTTTGGTTTTGGGAACTTTTTACCATTTTATCTAGGGGTATGTTTTGTTTTAATTATTTAATATTATTGTTTCCATTTCCATTATTGTACATATTACATTACATATTATTGTTTCCATTGAACCCATTTCTCTTCTATCAGTTTTTTCAAAAATATTAGAGAGACTTTTTTACGTACGAATGGAAACGTTTCTCACTAAACACGACGCGCTTTCAGATTGCCAACATGGATTTAGAAAATCAAAATCAACGGAAACAGCTATATTTTCTTTTCTTAAAGATGTCGCCTCATCATTGGATCAAAACGAGGCACCTATTGGATTATTTTTAGATCTCTCAAAAGCTTTTGACGTCATTGATCATGATATTTTACTTTCCAAATTACCTTCATATGGAATTCGTGGTATTGCTCTAGATTGGTTATGTTCGTACCTTAAACAACGATCTCAGAGAGTTGAAATACCTTACTGGAATGATGGAACATTACGTACGCACCTTTCCGACTCTTGGCCCATTGCATGTGGAGTTCCTCAAGGATCGATTTTAGGCCCTATTCTGTTCCTACTTTACGTAAACGATATGCCCCTCGACGATTCGAAACGGAAGAACGGTTCTCTTTGCGGATGATACGAACATCCTTTGCAATAAAGAAACCGTAAATAGTTCAATATCAGATGTTTCAAATTGGTTCCGAAATAACAAATTAATAGTAAACGAAAAGAAAACCGTTTTAATGCAGTTTTCCATTTCAAATAAACAATTCTGTGCTCCATTGAAAATGAACGGTGTACCATTGACTGATGTTAAGGCAACAAATTTTTTAGGTCTCTCAATTCAGTCAAACCTTAAATGGAACGTCCATTTAAATGAATTGAACACAAAATTAAGTTCATTATGCTACGCGTTCAGAATTCTTGCAAATTCAGTCAGCCTTCATACTGCTCGTTGTGTATACTTCGCGAATGTTCATTCCCGCCTGAGATATGGCATAATATTCTGGGGAAATACATCTTATAGCTCCCAGACTTTTAGATTACAAAAACGAATTGTACGAATAATAACCAAATCCCACCCACGTGATTCATGTAAGCCTCTCTTCATTAATCTAGGAATTCTACCATTACCGTGTCTTTTTATTTACGAATCAGTGGTTTTTGTAAAAAATGACTTGCTCAAGGGCAGGAATATTTTTTCAGAAAATGCCGAAGTCTATTACTATAACACTCGACGTAGAAATCATATTCATCAGGTGACAGTATCAACAGCTCATTACAAAAAAATCACTTACAATACATGTACATTATTTTACAACACTTTGCCAGATGACATTAAACGATTAAATTCAATAGAAAAGTTTAAATCCCAAGTGAAATCGTTTCTGCTGCATAACTGTTTCTATACAATTAGAGACTATACTGAGCATCACAAGAAAAAGTAACATTAATTTTAACAATGATACATAATGCATTAATTACCATTTGGACTGTATAAATGAGTATAAACAACCCGTAACAACTATTGTAACACAGCTTCCGGGTCAATGACCCCCATCTCGATCAGGTTTTCGTCCAGTTTCCCTGATCCATTGAGCAAATGCTGAGATGGCCCCTTGTTTTGCTTCTGGACATAAATGTAACTTCATTTCTGTGCACGTCTTCTAGAATTCAGTGGGAAATACAATTATTCAAATTATCGTTTCCATGTTGTCGCGGCAGGAAGTAATAAGAGCCAAAATTTATTGCTTATTTATCTTTGAAAATAGATTTTATTACATGGGAGTTTTTTTTGTTGTTGTTTTTTTCTCCCTTTCAAAATTCAAAATTTATTGCTTATTTACCCTTGAAAATAGATTTTTTTAGATGGGAGTTTTTTTGTTTTTTTTTCTCCCTTTCAAAATTCAAAATTTATTGCTTGTTTATCCTTGAAAATAGATTTTATTTAATGGGAGTTTTTTTTTCTCCCTTTCAAAAATTCAAAATTTAAGTAGTATATGACTTAGTGTAGGGATCACAGAATTTTGAAAATGTGCACACAATTCACTTTTCCCCATAGCACGTCATACACAGTTTTTAACTGTTTTTTTGACGTAAAATAAATAAAAAAAAAAAATAAAAAAAATTGTCTTCTGGATTTTCTTCTATTTCTTCAGTTTTCAATGTCCTATACTTTCTTTCAAGTAAATGAATCCAATCAGTTTAAACTTGAAATTGTAGGCTCTGCTACCATATTATATTTCCTTCCTATTCAAAACTGTCATGTTGATGCCTGTCTTGATACTTTATTTTTATTGCACACATTCATTTTATCAATAAATAATTAATTTAATTAGCACATAGTAACCATTGTCCTTGTTTCATCTGTATTCTACATTCTCTATGATAACAAATTTTTTCTCTGTAAATATTCTTTGCACAAATCCTGTAACTTTTAAGAGGTCTCCCTACATCTTATTGGCCAATACCTCAACACACTGCTCATGCTTTCTCCCCTACATTCTATTACATTAAGATCCCTGACCTTCCTGTAATACCATAATACACGATGGCGCAGAAAGAATAGTAAGATTTAAACATACCAGCATACTGTAAGTAGAACAATCACCTTGAGAACGTAGGTAAAGATATGCCATTTAATCATTATTGACAACAGTCACTGTTTCTTGAATATTATACTGGGTAAATTGTACAAGTAAATTACACTGTACATATCCCTCTGAGCAGCGAACGTAAGCCTATATCACACAATGTAGCATGTACAAGGGGTTTTCCTGCACTTCTCGCATTCAGCGCTTAAGATCTGCCAATGTGCAAGGATGTGTAGTGTACTCTTCAGATATCCCCCATAAGAAGAAATCAGGGGTGATCGTGGGGGAAATCAAATCTGATAATCATGCTGGCAAGTGATGTCTCTAAATCTGGAAATTAATTGACCTTGGAACGCAGGCTGCAAGACAGCCTCAGATTGTCAAGCTGTGTGAGATGTTGCCTCATCCTGATGGATGGGCCATACCTGAAGTAAGTAGTGGTTGGCCAGAACTGGAAGAACGGTATTAACTATAGTCATATATAGATCACTAGAAACTGTAACAGCATTGTAATTGTGGTCCTCAAAAGAAGAAAGGCCAATGACGCCAAACAACGCAATGGCACACAACACTGTCATACATTCACTATGAAGCAGTTCTTCATGCAGCTCAAGTGGGTTCCCTAGTGAACAGTACTGCAAAATTTGTTTGAACATGCCTCCGCTAAGTTGCAAGTGAGCCTCGTTGGACAACACCAAGTTGTTCAAGATCTGCGGTTTGGCTGCTAAGCGACCAAGGAAATTCATTGTAGTCATTCTTTGGGTAACTTTATTATGTTCTTTCAACTGTTACGCAATCTGCATTTTCTAGGGGTGGAACATGGATATGCTGCAAGGAAAGAGTCAACATTCTGAGAGCTATGGCATGTCTGACAGTGTAAGAACTTTGGATTAGTGCTCGACAGTCTTCCTCTAGCTACGGAAGAGTCTGCTGTTACCTAGGACATCCTGAAGTTTTCACCTTAAGGCTGAATGCACATAAATGAAATTGGTTCACCCACCTTTCAATTGTTCGGTAATCAGGAATATTGTGGTGATGTCTCAGCCTGAAATGGCAATGAAAAATTCTTTGCCATAACAATCGTAGAATACATGTTATTTTTAAAGCAAGTTTTCACTGTAGAGTGTTCTGGAGCTCAAAGCTATAACTGCAAAGGGCCAACCTTCCCCACTTTATTCCACATATTTACATTGTGCATGCACTTACAATGCCTTTGAACTACACCTCTCACATCTAATTATTCTTTCTGCGCAACCTGTATAAACATACAATTGATGTAAAGGGAGAGGTTACAAGTGATCTGGAATATGAGAAAGTATTCATTCAAATACCAAAATTACATTTATTTAAGAGAGTATTCCTTCTACAAATTTATAAAAAATTTAACTTTTATAAAACAAGTTTTCCTCTTGATCTTCTTGAAGCACAATTTCTTAATATATTTAAAATTTCAAATAATTTCATTGAAGTTTACAATGTATTAAAATGAATACATATAGAATTTACTTAACATTTAATACTCAGTAATATTAAACATTCCATTCTCTTCAATTAAAAACAGTGAAGAGTATGCTTAGCAGTTAAGTTTTTTCAAATATAAAGATTAAGTGGTTTCTTTAGGGTAGAAAGATTTTGAACACATTAGTGCGTCTAATTAAGGAGAATTAAATGACCACCACATTTGCAGATTTGTGACATTTGCATTCAATTTTATTCCATGCTCAAAACATAACCTTGTGAATAAAAAAGAACCCAGTTTACCAATCAAAGAAAGTAAAAAAACAATGAAAAGGAAATGAAAGTTTGAATGCAGGAACATGCAATAACAAAAATTGTTAGAAGCAATCAAAACCGAGCAAACACTCCAATCATTAATATTACATTAGCAACATAAATTATTCAAATTCACAAGTTTAAAAAAGTAGGAGAAACATAAAAGAAAGTAACATGCAAGAAAGGAAACGGAGAATAAAATTCTGATAATTTTTCCTCACACGCTTTAAATTTGATGTCCAGTTCTTAAATGTTTAGAGGAAGCAAGAAAAGAATAATTTTAAATGCTTGAGGGTACCTAATTAAGAGAATTAAACAAGGACCACAAATGCATTCTATCTTATCCCATGCTTATAACACAGTCAAAATAGAACAGAAACAGAATAACCTAGGATGGAAGTAAACATTCATTTAATAATAATTTATTTTAAAGAAATGTGAGTTTCATTAGCTTCACCAAATATACATATCCAAGGGTAAATGAATTTTTTCTTACATTTTTTGTTATTGCTTTCAGCAAATGAAGTGAAATTGTTAAGAAAGGACAGGAATGGAAGAAGATTCTATATCCCATTGAAGAAGACAACAGGTACTCACTAAGAAATACTGTTATTTATTTGACATAAAAAAACAAGACATTTCTACAATTGAATCATTTCAGAAATCAAATTTATAGAAAATTTATTTGAAATAAAGTAATTAGAGTAAAGGAAACAGTAACACAGTAGTGAAAACAAGTACAAACACATGAAAAATATAATACATCATGCACTAAAACAACCACATGAAAAATGATGTAGCCATAATACACAACAAAATGGGCAAGAAAAATATATAAATAAAAGAAAAATTTAGTACTGACAGAAATACAATGGAATAAATAATCTCAATGCCCAGTTTTAAAATCCCTGCACAAATAAATTAAAGAAATAAATAATCCCCCAAGAATGAATCACTTATATTTCTGAAATGCAAAATTTTCAGACCTAACACATTTTAACTATTTTTGATAAGCTCAAGTTAGTCAGGAGGAAAGCCCTGTTTCATCACATCAGGCCGCAAGCAGAGGTTACTTGTCCTTTCCATTCACAAGCACAGACGCACTCCCATCTTCTTCTTCTTTGTGCCGATTGGGATCATCCGGTTTCATCGCAGGGAAAAAGAGCACCTCCTAGAAATGAGGGACAAATCATGGCATGAATTCCCAGACGAGTTCCCAGGTTCATGCACCAAGCAGAGATGGAACGGCCCAAATTATCAGCCTACTTAAAATGCAATATAGATTAGAATAACATGAAATTAGTGGTTCTCAATATTGTTACTTATGTAGAATTTACATAATCAATACAACTAGATTAATACAAACAAAAAGTTATGAAGTTTGTCAAAAAAGGGGAATTTTAGTGATTTCTCTATTCTATCAAGATCTATCAACACTAACTACATATTTGAATCAATACAAAATATTAATTATTGATATGAATTGAGAACCAATGATACTGTACGAGTAAATATCCCAACATGCACAAAAAACTATGTTCCCCAAATAAATTTGACCTCCATGTATCTAAATCAGCCATTTAAAGCAATACCCAGTTATTTTTCCCCATCATGCAGATTATATTCAGTTTCATTTAATGAATATTTCCGTGGGTGTGATGGAATTCCTGCAAGCACATCCTGCAAGGAAACATTGTATTAAAGCTTCTCATTGGTGTTTCTTTTTAGGATTCATTGCTATGGGTAGTATTAAGAAAATGCATGTAATTAAACAAAATATTCCAAAGATTAGCAGATTTGTTCTCAAGATTTTGAATTATATGTGTAAAGTATTGTTAAGAAATTAAAATAATCTCACTTTATTAAATTATATTTTAAGGAAAAAAGAAATGGATTGACACTATTCTGAAGTTTAATTTCCATCACATTACATTAGAGCTGAAATAAATATGACATAAAAATTCTTAACAGTTTTTAAGTTGCGGATCAACAGAAGATTGTGCAACTGTTTACAGGTGTAGGAGTAAGTACCAGCTTGCAATAGAAAAGGCGATGTATTGAATACATCATTTAATTTTTGAGGTTTATTACATTGTGTATGAACACTATCATAAACAGCATCCCAAATGAAATTTCAGATAAAGCTTACTTTCTCAGGTGCTCTACCAATTTTTATTAATCTTTTGTCATCTGACGAAAAATGCCAACCTACATGGATGTAACTAACTCTACAAAGTAAGCAAGTTATACAGACAAAAACACAGAGTCACCGAACTGCGAGTCTGATTTTTGGAACTTTTACTATATTTAGCTCTGTCACATTTTTGTTTAGTAAATAAATGTTTGTCAATTTTCATCTATGAAGATTACACACTATATACTTTAAATCTGTTTCAGATGAAAAAATTGAAGCCTAACAAGAAATAATGTAATAGAAAGTTACAACTGTATTACTATCTTGCCACTGCTTATTCAGCGGAGAGAAAGTTCATCCAGTTTTTTGTCACAGCATTACATAACTTTCTCCATATAATACATACGTATATGAGAAAGTAAAAAATAAACAAGAAAAAAAATCATGTGAAAGATGGGAAGCACTCTCCATATCAAATTGTAAATTGCAGGAAGAGAATGCACTGTAATAATACCTTTTTATATGCCCTGTAATAGGTTTTATGATGGGACCAACGAAAGATTATGTACAAGGTAGGATAATGCAAAATGCAGGAATTTAAAAACAGGGTTATACTGTATACAGGGGGGTCTCGCTGACCATGCTACTTGTTACTATTTCCAACAGATGATTTCAGCAAACGTGGCAGATAAACGTCAACCGAAATTTCATATGTAGATTCAACAAATAATAAATAAAAATTGAAATATACCGTAAAGAAATACTTGAGCAACAAATAGTGGAAAAAGTTTATTCAAGGAAAGAAAACTTTCTAAAAACAGAGATTTTCTCCTAGTCTATTAATTTTCATCTCTAACTTGAACCCAACTCTCACAGGTTCTTTCATGTCCCTATTGTCCAAATGACAGAGATAATCTGCCATGTGTTAACCTGACTAATTTCAAGCAGGAAAAGTAGTACTTTGAGTTATATCTGCAAAGTGTTTATCTAACAACAGACAAAAAATATCAAAATTAACTTTACACATCTTATCTTACAACAAGCGTAAGAAATTTCCATAATTTCTTAAGCCAATGAATAAACATTTCCTAGAACATACAAGAACGCTCATGTATTTCATAATATTTCACACGCAAATAACATACTAAGCCATTTACCTTTATGTTGTTGGAATCGGTGAGAAACATTGTCAAGCGGTCAATGCCCATACCCCAACCAGCAGTGGGTGGCAGACCGTACTCGAGTGCTGTGCAGAAATTCTCATCAACCATTTGCGCTTCATCATCTCCAGCTGCTTTGTCCTGCAACAAAAGTCCACAATTTGAAGTAGAGAAAAATACAAGTAAATGAAATTGGGGGGACCTCAGTAATTATTTTGTTATAATGAAATTTCATTTTTTTTAAGATAGTCCATTTGTAAGAATGATTGTATTTACCAGAATGTAAAACCATTTTTCTTTCCTAAATATTTCATTTGAAAAATATTGGATCATCTTATATTTGCTGATTAAGTCTAGTTGGTTAAGATTAACATTTTTAAATTGCCTTTACACAGTCACAAAACTTGTTTGTACATGTTGACATATATAATTATATTCACAAACAAATTTTCAGCATCCACCAAGAATTGGCGATTCAGGCCAATCATTTTGAAAGAGCAACTAATGAAAGAAATTCAAATGAATGGTAGTGTATCGTAGAAACGAATGGTAGTGTAGAAACACAAAAATCATTGCTGAGATTTTGCTACACAATGCAATAGATGAAGTCACACAGACTTGGTATAACGCTCGGCCTGGCAAATGCTGCATTTTTACAAGAGATGAGAAAAAGAAAAAAAGGAGAGAGAGGAGAGAGAGAGGAGAGGAGAGGAGAGAGAGAGGAGAGGAGAGAGAGAGGAGAGGAGAGGAGAGAGAGAGAGAGAGGAGAGAGAGAGAGAGAGAGAGAGAGAGAGAGAGAGAGAGAGAGAAGAAAAAACAACAATAACATTCATCTCAGAAAAGTGATAAAAAAATATCTTGGCAAAAACTTTTCAAACTTTGAAACATACTATCTCCCTATCTGGTAAAATAGAGGAAATAAGATGTATGAGTTTGCAGTTCATAACCCAATAACACAAACATTAAACAATGTACAAGTATATTTTCTTGAAGAACATGAAAGAAATGTTAAATAATTAGAAGCAATGAACAAGAGTGGGACAGGTAGAATATCTGGTGACACTGTAAGGGAATGTTCATAGGTGGCATCAGATAAAAGACAGAATGAAAATTGAATGTGCAAAATTTTCAGGAGCCTAAAATGTCAGAAGACATTGCAGTATGGGGGGAGGACTAAAGAAATAATAATACATGTGAAGAAGAAAGAGGATAATGTCAACAACCATGATTTTAAGGAACATGAAATAGCTCTGACAATAAGTTTTTAACATTTCAACAAGATAATTTTCAAGTCAATCAAACAATTTGCATTTTTATTTTGACAAAATAGTAAGGATTTAAAACAAATTTAAAAAATAGTAAAAAAATACTTCAAAATTACGGGTTCATCTTATATTAAGTTGACTTATATCTGATTAAATATGGTATTACAGTATATCTGGACTAGGATCTATGTACTTTATTACTTCAATAAGAATTTATAAAAGTTTAATTTTTGTTAAATGAGAGGAACATTAAATAATTATACAGCAAAATTGGAGGGAATATTTTGCAATTTGTCAGCAAACTTTTAATTCAAATTATGAATAATAAATTTATGAATTTATGTGGGAATGTTGATGTTTATATTCCAATTTTATATACAATGTTAATGTAAGTTTTACATTTCTTCCTAATTCATGTCCCAAATATGTAAATATTATAAATTAATCACTTCTCTGAAGATGTCAAATTTAATTTGACAAAAATGTCAGGAAATGAAGAAAGAAACTAGTGGGACTACAAAAGAACATACTTTCTTGCATTATTTCTGAATTTGCAATTTCAAAAATTCCTAGAGGCCAAGGAAAATGAGACCTGCATCTTTAAGCGTCCCTTGTTTTATCCAAGGAAAAAATGTAAAGAAAAAAGTATTAGAGGTTTTTGAGAAAATATGTTCTAATTTGCATTAATTCAAACACAAATTACACAACAACTGTTTGCTAAAAAAAAAAATAATAAAAAAAAAAAAAAAAAAAAAAGAGAAGATGATTATGATTTTTTTATGACAGATTTTAAGGCACAGATCTCTTGATATTTAACTTGGTAGTTTTGAAATATTACATTTTTTGCAACTTTTGCTGCTGACAAAGTACTTTGTGTAATAAAATTTATGTAATTATGCACCGGAAAATGATGAATTTTTGGCTGAAAAACTCTTTACTGCCGGGCCGTGGTAACGAAAACATGGATAAATTGTCTTGCTAAATATAGGAAAAAAAATATTTCTCTAACACGTAGTGTAGTCAGAATCCCTTCTTTGTGGGTTCTTGATAACGAAAAATCGATTGACAGCAATATGTCTATCTCTGGTTCATGTTGACACCTAAACTATTCAGCCGATTTTCTCCAAAATTGATATTCCTCAATCAATCTGAACAAACTCCAGACTTTGGAAGTTTGAATGGATATTTTGATTTCTGGGTATACTTTACAAGAAGCTTCAAATACATTTTGAACATTTTCTCAAAAACGGCTACAAATATTTTCATTGAACTTTGTCCTTGGATAGCGTATAGGACCCTTCAGAGAATAGTGCAGGTCTTCTGTTCGCTGAAATTCCTAATTTTTCGAAAATTGCAAAAGCACATTTTTGGGGCGTCTTCCTACAACTACAATATTGAAGGTGGAGATTTTTTCCTGAATGAAATCTGTTCTTTAAAGACAGTTCTTAAAATTAGGTCATGTTCAATTTTTCAGAAAACATGAGAAGTTTTCACATAATTTCGTGCGAAATACAAGCAATTTTTAATTTTTCTGAACAATTTATGTTTCTAAAATAACACTAGATTTCTTCTTTAAATTTTCTCCTCAAATATATTAAGGGACAGTAAAAAATACGGTGGTAGTCCAATTATAAGTGAACTCTTTGTATTTCGGAAAATTGCAAAAAGTTAACATTTCAAAACTACAAAATTGATGATAGAAATTTTTGGCTTAGACAAAGTATGTAGTAAAAAAGTTATTTCTTTAAAAAACACATACAATTTGTTGGGAGCAAGAAAAAGAAAAGAAAAGAGTATATTTCATGTAATTTGGGTCTGAAATTTATGCACTTTCTAAAAAAAATATTTTCTCAAAAATTGTTGCAAATTTTTGGCTTAAATTTTCTCCTTGTATGTATCAAGAGATGCTAAAATATATGGTGCTAGTCAGCAAAGTCTCAGCATTTTTGATAATTGGAAAAAGTTATCACGCCAAAACCTTGAAAATTGAAGAAAGAGATTTTTGCCTTCAACAAAATCAGCGTTTAAAAAATTTAATGCCCAATTTTTTTTGACAAAACAATTTTGCAAGTGAGAACTGAGTTAATATAACTGATAAATGAATTTTGAGATTAGATTAATTACATATTTAAGCGTCCACCCAAGTTCAAAACTCGCAGCCTTTCCTTGGAGTAGATGTCTGAGTCGTGTTGAGATCACTAGGACGCCTGAGTTCGAGTCTCGGTGCGGAAAAACATTTTAGATGCTGAAAATCTTTTGCAGGTTTATATATAGTTGTACAATACAGCAGAGCAGTTACAAAATAATTGGAGAAGGATGTACAGCTGTAGCACCACTAGTTGTTACTGTTCTTTGATAATTACGAAGAGAAAATTTAAACAAAAAATTTGGAGCCATTTTGAACAAAATAACTGTAACTGCCTATATTTCACCCAAAATTACGTGGAAATTACTCATATTTTCAAAAAATTGTATGTGACCTTACTCTAAGATATGTCTTTAAGAACAGATTTCATTCAAAAAAAAATCTCTAGCTTCAATATTGTAGTTGAAGGAAAATGTGGAAAAAATTTCAACTTCGCAATTTTCGAAAAATTAGGATTTTAAAGAAAATGGGACCTGTACCATTCGCTTACATGCTCTTTACGCTATCTTAGGACTAAGTTTAATCACAAAATTTGGAGCCATTTTTGAAAGAAGATTGAAAATGTTGAGGCTTCATGTAATGTACTCCCAAAAATCAAAATATCCTTTCAAACTCAAGAGGGCGTAGAGTTCCTTTAAATTCATTGAGGAATATTAAGTTTGGAAAACATTTTTGGCATTAGCTTTAACCATAGATGACAGACGAAAGAACCGTTGGATGGATGGACAGAGACGGACAAACAGACATTTTGCTGTCAATTGATTTTTCCATATCAAGGACCCACAAAATGTGAATTCTGTGTCCAGAACACGTTAGAAGAAGCAATTTACTGAACTTACAAACAAGCTGTATCCATTTTTTCATTACCAAGGCTAGGTAATGAGGGTTTTCTGTTGAAAATTCAATCATTTTCCAGTGCACGATTACAGTACTTTCTCTTCTTATGAAGTAAGGATGGGAAAGTAAAAATATATGACTATTACATTCAAATGCTGTGTTAAATATAAATTCAAGGCTTTAGTAGACTTTATCCACTGCTCTTTCTTATCCCCCTGGGTATATTTTTTTCCTTTCTTTTCTTTCTGCCCAATGAATTAGCAGTCACATCACCTTACAGATTGTATATGGCAATGGAAGGCAGATGCTAGGTTTTTGGCTTAATTATTTGGCCGGGCACTTGGTGTGCGTTGAGCAAACGCTTCCACCGATTAATACAGAGGGTGCTCTCCAATCCTTTTGGTACTCAATGCCTTACCTTAGCTTGTTGTTCGAAGCGCTCTCTTTGCACTACAGGATCATTCAGCTCCGTGTATGCATTGCAAATCTCTTTCTTCATGACAAACAGTTCAAAGCGTTCCGTCAGCCCCTTGATGGACCGATGCCACTTAGCGAGGGGACTCATGATTTGTGGGTGGTCACAAATGAACGTAGGGTTGATGCACTTCTCTTCCAGGAACTCGCCCACTAACTGCAATTAAAATCAACGTCATAAACACAGTTGAACAATGGATCACAACATACTTTTCTAGCATTCATGTGTGGATCATTTCACAATGAAATTGAATAAATTTATGTTTTATAAAAAAATGTGCCTCAAAATTTATTCTATTTTTACACTGCAGTAAAACTTCATAATTGTGCATTTAGTTTTTATACAATTATTCATATGTTAAATTTCTTTACTTCTTAGATATATTATTTAAAGATCTGTGTTTTATGTTCTTTCATTTTTCATGGTTATACATCCAAAATAAAAGTTTCACATATTGACCATATAATAACCAGCAATATATAACAACAGGTGACAAATAAGCAAGAATAATTACGTCATCATAAGAGGAATCCAAAACATCTGTATTGGGTTCAGTGTTGTTAAGTTTACACAGGAGATGAACTCTACATGTGAACTGAAGACAAAACTACAAGATGCAAGGAAAGGAGTGCTCATATAACAGAGTTGCTTTGTGTAATATTTATCACCACTGAGCGATGGCACTTTGGTAATACAGTAAAATCTGTCTAAGCCAGAATCAATTAGGCGGCAGAGATACACATGAATACAAGTCATGCCTGTACACCTTCCTATGCTCAGAGACGGGATGGAGGAAATTCCCCAAAAGCCTATGCCTTGAGAGACAAGTGATCACAAAAATAGAATTCTACACTGATAGCTAAAGCTCTTCTCCTTCACCATGCAGCTGCCACAACTAAACCGCATGTCATGCCTGTGACATAGAATATTTAATAATAGAGAATTTCAAATGGACTTACTGATGCATTCATTTCATTAAGAATATCTTATGTCTCTGCCAATTACATTAAATTTACAAGAATTCCATTTTATAAAGTTTTTTTCCCCCTGAAGGACAGGAAAAACCATTGTTTCCATAATGGACAGGTTCGTTTTATGCTGAGTAAAATGCCATTTAACTTCATGGTTTGGTGAAACTTTCCAGTTAAGGCAGGTTTCCACCTTTCACAGGTTCTGCTTTAAATAGATTTTACGGTATTTGCCACCAATGGACGTTCACAACTGCACTTCATGGAAATTTGAAATACACAGGAGTCAAGCATTTAAGAGGCAATTGTGTTATTTTGAGAGAGAAATCAATTCCTTGGATGCAGAGAAAAGCAAACCGTTGAAGATCAAACTTTTCAAAAGTGAGAATAATGTTTCTTGATACAGCATTTACCTGAATATAAGACGAGGGTTTTTCCAAAATATCTCAGTCGAAAAATGCGAGGTTATCTTATATTCGCACATTAAGCCTAGTTGGTTAGGATTTAAGTTTTTACGTTGCCATTCCATCACGAAATTCACAAATGTTATCACAAAAATAAACTGTGAAGGCTGTTGAAATATCGTGTTTATCTACAATTTGTAATATTACATTTGCGCTCTTATTCTCGGCATTTGTCCCACATTTGCAGGGTATTCAGACTGATATTTTTACAAGGAGTTGATAATGAGAGAATCTCTAACAAACAGCATAGTATTAAAAAATGAAACATGAAAATGATTGCCAAGATTTTGTTATAATGCGTGTTCATTGAGGCCACACGCAATTGCCCTGCGAGAGCAGTTCGACACCCGGCAAGTGTGAATATTCATTTTGAACTGTTAAGAAAACAGACGCCATCAACAAACAAGTGCGGTACAGACAGAAAATCTGGTGACACAGAAGGGAATGTTCTTAGATGGTGTTCAATGAAAGACTTGCAACGTAAATTCAATGCGCAAAACTTTCATAGGGGCCTAAAACGAGGACCAAATAGAAAGAAACATTGATACATGTGAAGATAATGAGGGTAGTGACAAAAACCATGATTATGATGATTTTAAGAAGAAAATAAGCAGCTTCAGCAGTAAGTCTTTAAATTCTCACCAAGGCAATTTTCTAGTTAATAAGACAATATGGAATTTTATTTTGACTAAATAGTAAGAATTAGTAAAACTTTTAAAAATTCTCAGGAGGTTTCATGCACTTACCAAGTGAGCACACTTACTATGAGAGAAATATACCTTTGCATTGAAATCTGGTTCCTAATTGTAATGAACTGACAATGTATCTCCTCAAAAAGGGAAACTGAATTTGGAATTAATATTTATTTTTATTAATTTTATTATTTATATTTATTTATAATGGCCAATAACCTTGTCCAGCAGGCGAGCGGTCGTCCTTGGAGGAGGGCACTCTACTCCATGCTTCTCGCAGAGAGCACTGAGGATCTTTGCAGACTCCGGGGAGCCCAGCTTGTCTGCCTCTGGGAGTTTGGTATTTAGGGCCTTCTCCAAAGATGCCATCATTGAGATACGCTTGAATGGTGGAGTGAAGTCCACCTCCACTGCTTCTCCCTCAGGGCCATCAGGGTGGTACACAATTTTGTACGTCCCATGAATACTTTTCACCATTCCTGCCAACCAAGTGGCAATTATTATAAAAAAACGTAACTATATCAGGTTTCAAAACCTTAAAATTCTTTATCCCCTCTGATTGTCCAACTTCAAACTTAACAAAAATGAGACCAGTTTCCTAAGAGCTATTAGAACATTATCCACAGCCTCCTCTAAATTACTATTAACATCAACATCAGTATCACCGTACCAAGGATAAAATAATACAAAATAAATAAATACATAATTAAAAAAATTATATTTAAATGAAAATTTTCATACTTTGTACAAAGAGAATAAAAAATTCAATGAATATTTCTTAATAATTTATTATAATACTAGATTGGTTATCAAACTTTGTTTGAAGGCCTCATTCGATAATTCCCCAAGGCCATTCTCCAATCACATGCTGTAATAAGCTGTAAAAATAATTATTTATAATTACCCTGGCCATATCAATGTGACCACACTACGCTTTCTACATTTTGCCATTCTGTAATTTCATAGTAAGGTTTGCTACTGACATCTTAGAAACAAACTTTTTGATATACTTGACATTGTGAAAGGGGTTCAAGTTCTATTAATGTCTTCATTTTTCCCTCTTTTTTTTTGACATATATTCTTTGGCCTTCTCACAACAAATTTAGGTAAAGATTAAGTTGCACATGTTATGAGAAAAATACAGAAGTCAGAAGGAAAAAAATTAAAGAGATAAAATTAAGAAAATCTAAAATAAAACAATAAATTATAGACAAATGTACTGAAGCAAGTCACACTTATTGCAAATAAAACAATTACAGTGAAACTTCATTTATATATTTTGCACTGATGTTTTGCATTTTTATTCTTTGTTTTCTGTAGGTTCCGGATAAATTCCGACATTTCCCATGCTAAATTATTTCAGTTACGCATTCTACATTTATGTATTTTTCATGCCTACATGTTTATAATGAAAGTCCCTTGAAGACCTTTTAAAGTCCAAAATAACAATGATGAATAATGTTATGTTATTATAGAGGAACCCAAAGAACTTTTTGTGTTGAATTTCAAATTCAGGTTGTTTAATTTCATTGCTATTCAAAGCGTTTCAACTAGTTTCAATTCTCCATTTTGAAATTATGGACAAAACTTCAGGAAGAACAAATAGGGGCACTAGTGTCACCCAATGCAGCATTGCATAATGTTCACCAATGTAGCACGATAAACAATCTGCGCATTTTAAGAACATATTGAAACTCAAGGGAATCGAAGACTTATAATGATAATTTGGCCTGTGTCACACGAGCGTTGCATTGACGCACGTCACTTATTGTTCATGACGTCAGCTGTATCAACACCTGTGCAAACGAGTCACATACTGTGCATTGTAGAATAACACTACATCTTATGCGAAACGGCACACGAGCACTCTTGTCAACGCGTGTTGCCTAGCGATCGTCGCACGTTGAAAGCTAGAAAATGTGCGTTATCATAACTTCCGTTGTTACTTGAGCTGTGGACACAATGCACATAGCCAAGACCGCTTGTGTGCTATTTCACACAAGACAGTGTTAATCTTCAACACACTTTACGCGACTAGTGTGCACAGGCATCGATGCAGCTGATGTCATCTGTGTCAGGTGACACGAGTCCCATGTAGCGCTCCTTTGACAAAGTCGTAAATGACTGACTGCATGAAATGCAAAAATCAGTGCTATATTTTTCACCGAGTGTGCCTATGCCTGACCCACACGTCTTCTAAGTAATAAGTACTGTGCTTCAGCTTCCAGATCAATGATTGGTACTTCAGCTTCCGGTCTCGATCAGGTTTTTGTTCAGTTTCCGTGATCCACTAAACAAATGCTCAGCTGGTCCCTTGTTTTGCTTCTGGATGTAAATAAAGCTTCACCTTTTGCTTGTAGTGGTAGGAGTAGAGCCTGAGGGTGGAGTGTACTATTTTGTTACCAACACAAAAATAAAATAAAATTTGCAGTTTGTTTACTGATGCAAGTAAGTTTTCTTTAACTTGGAAGCAAAAATGTTTAGTTTTAAAAAGTTGCTAACTTTGCTTCTTTTGAAACTTTTATTCACCATTCAGCTATTTATAGTTAAAACGTTGGGAAGAGATTCTGGAGCTCAAGAAAACTTGTACAGATGGTACTTCTCCCCCACATGTCACATAAAGTTTTTACTGTTCTTTGACTAAATAAATCAAAACTAATGTTGGTCCAAGAGTGGAGTGTGCCAAAGTAAAAAATATAGAGTTTTTGTTTTGCTCATAATATTCAACTTCAGTTATACGTTTTTCTCACTTATACATTCCCTTCAGTCCCCAGAAAAACGTGTAAGTGAAGTTTTACTGTGTTCCACAAGAAAATCACGCAGGCTTTCACTTATAAAGCCAATGTGTCCTCCCTAGGAAGGGCTAATGTTCCTAGGGAAAAAATGAAAAAGGGGAAAGAAAAGAGAAAGAAAAAAATGTTCATGGACTCATATTCATGGAAGTGTTGCTGCAACTGAAAAACATCAATTGAGATACTTACAAGTTTCACCTTAAAAACTAGGGGAAAGCAAAACAATATAATTTTACATGTGGTCTCTATAATATGGCCAGGGTCTGTATACTATAAATCATTATTTTTGTATTCCAGTATAATAAGTCGTTTTTTTGCTACAAGAAATCATTTATAATATCTTATGGCATTTATTATTACTACTACTACTACTACTATTATTATTATTTTGATGTTTAAAGTACGAATAATTGCATCACCACATATTCAGGCATTTGCAGTGAGAGAATCATGGGGAGGGAATGGTAAACTGTGTTTTATTTGTTTTAGTGGGAACCTTAATTTGATATATTTAAAGTCTTAAGACTTTAAAACATACATGGTTTAATCAACTCAAGAATCAACAACCCTCGCACAGCTAAGACAGATATGACAATATTAATATGATACATAAAGAATAACATGAAATCCAAATCAAAATATAACTATAAAATCTCTTCTTTAAGATATAACTATAAAATCTCTTCTTTTGTGATCACATTACATTATGCCAGGGCCGTCGGACAAACAAGCACGCGAATGCCCTTTGTGAAGGTTTGGGGCCACGTGGCGATATCAGCTTCCCGAAGACACTTGTGTCGCAGGCGGGAAGCAGGGATGAGAAAACTTTGTGTGAATGCAGCGGTTTGGGTCAAGCACACAGGTTGGTATATCATAAGGACACCTTTATTAAATTTTACCAACTTTTAATGGAATGACATGTTAACAGATAATGCAGTTATTAATTAAAAAGCATTGAGCATTACACCACGGAAACATCGCACATTTCTACTTAGAGAATGCAGTATATGAGAACCATTAACACTAATTACAAATAACTCAAATGAAAATTTTTAAGATAATAAATATAAACCAAGATTTATAGTAAATCAGGTTAAGTTTTATATAACAGAATTTCACAAAAACTGTAACATTATTATTCAAAATAAACATTTAAAGAAATACGCTATGCATATCTTTTGTGTCCACTTAATAAATCCACGTGACAAAAGCCCTTCAAAAATTATAGTAACGATGAGTAGAGACTGAAAATATATGTACAGTGAAACTCCGTTTATACGTTTCTCACTTATAGGTTTTTCACGGTTATACGTTTTTTTTGTTAGGTCCCGAATAAATTCCTATAATTCCCATGCAAAATTATTTCAGATATACGTTTTACGTTTATACGTTTTTCACACTTATACGTTCAAAATAAAAGTCCCTTTAAGGCCGTATAACGTTCAAATGATCCCGCAGAGGCGCTGGACGATCTGCGTCGTGCCCGGAATTTTGCTCGAGTCGACACGCTCCAGAGCGCTCCCGCGGAGCTGACTCTTGCCCTCTGAGGCCACTTCCCGTTAATGAAACTTGTAATATAGAAGCTCGACTCGGCCTAGCTGAGGGGTCAAGACCGCGCGAGCCCGCGGGTGGTAGCGAAAGTCGGCTCCCGGCCCACCTCCAGAAGCGGGACTTCCAAAACGAAAACTTTCAGTCGTATGCGCATGGGAGCTCTCTGAGGATCTCAGGAGGCGACAGCGAGCTCCGAGGGAAGGTCAAAGGTGTCCCCAGGAGAGAGTAATGACATAGATGACCAATAAATAAGAATGTTTGTGCATTGACTGTCCCAGTCTCCAAAGGTGCCTTTGGCTCGCCGTAATAACACGAGTTCCTTTCGGTAGCGGATGGCGCAAACGGCTAATGAAACCGATCCCTTTCCGCGAGGCGCGGCGCGGCGGGTGTCGCCAGACGGTGGAGCTGTGGCTGTCGTGCGCTTCCTGTCGCCCACGTATTAGATCACCGTGCTTTGATCCGCGTTATCTCAAGTAACATGAAGCTTGAAAGCAAAGCAAGCAGCCGTGGGTCTTCGTCGCCAGTTGTAGCCCACGCAGGTCACGGCCTTCGTTTCCGTAGTGAAACTGAGTCACACAAGTTCAACAGTATCATCCTTTCTGTTCTGCAATCTGCAGTTCTTGGCTGGGATTTGCGAATAGTCTTCGTGTCGCTCAGGTCGCGCCTTCATCTCGCGTTTGTTGTACTGTCGTAGTTCGTCTTCTTTCTGGTTTTGAGTCCGCGATATTACACGAAAATGAGTGGTAGGAAAAGGCAACCCCTTTCAATATCAGAGAAAATAAAAATTTTAAAAGTTGTTAGGGAGAGTGGAAATAAAAAGAAAGTAGAAATTGCTAAAGAACTAGGAATACCGGCATCCACGCTGAATTCCATCATTTCTAAGGAGAAAGAAATCGAGGACAAGGCACGTGTGTTTGGGGTGTCTAGTAGCAAGAGAATGCGAATTCAAGGAGGAAAATATGAAAATTTGGAAGATGCATTGCTACAGTGGTTTCAGCAGCATCGTGCTGAAGGTATACCAATAAGCGGCCCCTTATTGTGCGAGAAAGCGACTGAAATTGGACTGCGGCTTGGTTTAGAAAATTTCCAAGCTTCATCTGGCTGGCTTCATAAATTCAAGCTGCGACACGGAATCTGCTGCAAAAGTATGTGCGGCGAAAGCGGAAATGTTGATGCAGATGTCGTGTCGGCATGGAAGTCGGGACCTCTTCAAGAACTGGTGGAGCAGTATGCCCCCAAAGATATTTTTAACGCCGACGAGACGGGGCTTTTCTATTCCCTAATGCCTGAAAAGACGATGGCGTTCAAGGGAGAAAATTGTCACGGGGGTAAGAAGAGCAAAGACCGTGTAACTGTGCTTTTATGTGCTAACAGTGATGGGACAGAAAAATTGCCACCGGTCACGATCGGGAAATTTGCGAAGCCGCGATGCTTCAAACACATTAAAACACTGCCCACCAAATATGAACACAATAAAAATTCGTGGATGACCACGAAAATCTTTGAAGATTGGTTGCGGGCTTTAGATGCCAGAATGGGTATCAGAGGGCGAAAAATACTATTATTTGTAGACAAGTGTCCAGCACATCCACCAGACACCTCATATCTACGGAACATCAAGGTGCAATTTTTCCCCTCGAACTGCACCAGCGAGTTGCAACCCATGGATCTAGGGGTTATCCGAAACTTAAAGTTGCACTACCGAAAAATGTTGGTGCAACAGGCCATCCGCTACATCGACAACGGAAACAGGAGTTCAACTAAAATAAATGTATTACAGGTAAAATTTTTAGTTTTATGGTCAGTGAGGTAGAATTTTTAGTTTTTATAATCAGGAACACTCCTTTTTTTCTCATAGGCTATGCATTTTATCTCCTCGTCATGGCAGAAAGTTGAAGAATCTACCATCAGGAACTGTTTCCGGAAAGCTGGATTTGGCAGCCCCGAAGATGATGTAGAAATGGAGTTAGCTTTGGGAGATTTACCCATCAATCAAGCGGACTTCACAGAATTTGTGGATGTAGATAAAGATGTGGTTACATCTGAACTAAGGTCCATTGAGGACATTGTGAGTGAAATCAACGAAGAGATTGATGAAGACAGTGATGATGAAGTGGATGATAGTGAAATTAATGTAGTAGGTTTCAGTGAAGCCGTTGCAGCATTAGAAACTGTTAAAAAGTTTGTTATGCAACACAGTGTCGCAGATGAGGTGATGGGACAGCTATCACGTTTGGAGGGGGAAGTGTATACCTTGGGGGCTTATAATGTTAAACAGACCAAGATAACAGACTTTTTTCATAAGTAATCATTTAAACTACATATTAAAATCTTCTTTTTTGGTAGTAAGTTTTCTAATAAAACAGTAGAGTAAAAATAGAGATATTTTTTTGCTCATAAAATTCAATTTCAGTTATGTGTTTTCTCACTTATACATTTTTTTTCTTCGGTCCCCTGAAAAACGTATAAGTGAAGTTTTACTGTAGTATGAAACGTCAAAATAAGTACATAATGTAATTGAAAGTGAGAAAATGTAATAAATATGTAAAATTGTATATCTTTTGTAATATTAAAATACACTAATTGTAAAACACATTTACAGAATTCAAAATTACATTTATCAAAAATTCCCTGAGAAAAGTAACATAATACAAAGTTTTAATAATGATTTGGAGAGCACAAATTGATGCACATTTTGCACCAGACAACTTTCCCCTGAGTAATAAAAGCTTTGTCTATTGCTATCCAGGACTGTAGTTAACAAGCTAGAGAACACGCAATAGAACCGTTCATACAAATTGGCAGTATCTACAACCAGTGAACAATCACTGCAGCGTGCAGCGTTCTCATCGAAGTGTTGCATGTCGGCGATCATCAAAGTTTCTCGGAAATTAAGGTTAAAGATCACGAAACACAGCGTCAGAGATTCTTTTCACACCTAAAGATGAAAATGATCTCAGTCGCCGATGCACACTTCCCGCCACTGAGATAACTGAAGCAGGCACGCTGGTCTGTAAGAACATTAGATCTTATCTTAACTAAAATTTTTGTCGTCTCCATGGAAGATTTCGTAATGCCTTTTAACACTACTCTTTTTTTGTTATTAAATACTTTCTGCATATTAATCAAAGTGCATCACTTCCGCTCACCCTGCACAAAAAAACAAGAGCTCACTCGGACCAACTTTTTATACGTCATTTTGCGACCTGCCATGACCACCTACTGTGCATCCCTGAGATATCGGAATGCAGACTTCGCTTAGTCGTGGGCACCTCATGCCCTTGCAAAGCACAAGCGTGCTCCCAGCAGGTACATGCTCCATTTCACAGCCCTGTGACTATGCAGTTTAAAAAAAAATTGTTCCCAATGATTGTATATGTCTTCTCAATACCTTGGCATCAACAAATATATTTCAATTGTTCAATTTTTCAATATGGGTCTTATAAGTTGTTTCCAAAAATTGAATTGTTTATTTCAGAAACCAGTCAAAAGCCAAAATTTAAAAACCGCGTTAGCAGCGGAATATTGTCCCATTAGAAGAGACATATTGTTTAGTGCAAATTTAACTGAAAAATATATTCATTTATCAACTACTTTAATATTCAAAAATATTTTAAAATCAGAATAACTGGGACACTTTTTCACGGTTTTCTCAAAGTGAGTAATTTGGCACTTGATGGGTTTCTGAAATAAATAAGTCAATTAACCTTGATTCTCTTATAAATTATTAATACTCTTACATAATAAAACTAAAAAACAATGTGTGCAAGTCCTTTATAACTATGCTTTATTGCATTGTAGAAATTTGAAAACTCGCTTCCAACGACACTTATTTTCAGAACAAGTACTCGTGAATGAAGATTAACATTATAAACTAGTTTCATAATATACTATTATGATACTTGCCTGCCACCATACTTTCTGTCAAAGTCATGAGATCATTATAATCTGCATAAGCCATGTAAAATTCACAGGTGGTGAATTCAGGATTGTGTGTTAGATCAATTCCCTCGTTTCGGAACTGACGACCAATTTCGTATACTCTATCAATACCTCCTACAACCAGCATCTAAAAAAATATGACCAGTTTAAACATCCTCTTCAGGTTTTAATTTACATATCATTTAACCACACCAAGCTCATCAATTAATCACAATTCAAGACTTATAATTAATAATATATGATTCCAAAAAGTTGCACCAGTTTTAAGAATTCTTACACTTAAGCACCACAAAAACAGATTTCTGATCATACCTTATGGTACAACTCTGGTGCTATCCTCATGTACAAGTCCATATTTAGTTCATTGTGGTGAGTGACAAAAGGCTTGGCAGTGGCACCTCCTGCAATCATGTTCATCATGGGGGTCTCAACCTCCAGGAAGCCCAGATTGTCAAGGAACTTGCGCACATATGAGATAATCTGAGCACGGATGTGGAACTTCTGGCGGACTTTTTCATTCAAAATCAGGTCAAGATATCGCTGACGGAATCTGGTTTCCTATAATGTTAAAAAATTAGCCAGTGGATAACAAATTACAGCTAAAACACAAAATCAAAATAAACATTATAAGTCACAATTCAAGTCATGGACACACCCAAAATCTGATTCAAAGATTACATGACCCACATGACTGCACAAAAATGAAAAGGAAAGAAGAGACAGATCCTGGGCATTCACAATGTGTCTCCTAACATTTTCATCATTCAAGAATAATGAAGCAACATTTTAGATGAGAAAACAACTCTTGCTCTAGGCTACATTTACAATTCATCTGAATTTATTTCGTTCCGAAGAAAAGGTATCTGAACCATTTGTATTCACATATCAATCTTGACACCCCCAATTAGCTCTCAAAAACAAATTATATAAGTTCCCTTTAGATGCCAAGTAAAAAACAACAAAATATTAATGCACAACACATCATTCCTAAAGTGGAGTTGTGAGAGGTATCTATTGCTATTTATGTTTTTTTAGTTATTTGGATCCCAGAAAATTTTATTTAACTTTTTTCAAGAGCTTTGTAAATGGCTAGATCTGGCACTTTTCATAATAACGATCAATATACATTCATAAATGATAACCAGTGTATGAATGATTATAATAATTTGCAATGAGCTATCCGACTAAGGCCCAGGTTTCAGGCATCGGAATTTTACAGTAGTCTGAACTCGCCACTGGTAACATTATTGTTGCACATTAGATTAATGTTAATTTACTGCTAAAAGTTAGAAAGTGTTTATTCTATTAAACAAAGTGATGAACACCACTTAAAATGTTTTATTGAAGGACGTACCAGGGATGGTCAGTTCTCATAAAAGCTTTCAAAACCCTGGTTACACAAAGATGAAAGACACAAGTGGTGTTGCTCAAGAAGAAATATCTGGAGAATTACCTTGGACACTTGAGTGTAGTGATCTTTATAAAGTATGCTTTATTGACTTCATGTGGTATTCAGTGAATCTCTTCTCATTTCAAGACTGCTTTTAGAGACAGTAGGAAGTCCTTCATGTAGGATACTTTGGGATTGTTCACAACTGTTCTTAGTGACACAATCTTAAAGAAAGGAGTATTTTGGTTTCGATGCTAGTTTTTAAGCAAAAAATTAGCGATTAAGAAATTGAAAAATTGTTCATAAATTTAAAGTATTTTTTTTAAGAACTTAGTTCAAGTTCAGAAGTAAAAATAACGAATAAAAATGTTAGCAATTTAAATTTTATTTATTGTTCAGACTGATTCAAACAGAATTCGAAACATTATAAACACCTCAAATGGTTACATCCCAGTGTCCTTTGAAGGCACAGTTCCACTTCAATACTCTAAATAATAAAGTAAATGTGTCACCTTATAAATTATACACATTTATTTTCCCACTGTTTTTGTGTTACTCTGCGCTAATGTGGCAAATGTGATGTCATCAAAAGTCTTGACTTTGGGTAAAGTGTCAATGGTTGTTGGTATAGTAATGTCATGTATATTTACTGAATTTGATGAATTGATTATTTTGTTTCTAAGCATGTCAAATGCTATGGCCACTAGTCCTATAGGTATAACACATGTCATATCTCAGGAGGAGGTAGTATTCCTCCCATGCCAGAAATCAAGTGTAGATCTACATGTTGACTTGCAGGATCTCCTGTACCCCCTCCAAGAAACTCCATCCATACTGGGAAAGCTCTAAGCTCCTGATGTGTGGTAGAATAGTGCATGTGTGTGCTTAAGGGAAGCGAGGACAAGGGTGTGGAAGGACTGACTGTGCACAATCCACGGCTCTTTTGTTAAGGCCTTGACCTGGTGTTGATCAGAGAAGAAGAAGAAGAAGAAGAAGAAAGAAGAAGAAAGAAGAAGAAGAAGAAGAAAGAAGAAGAAAAAGAAGGAGGAGGAGAAGAAGGAGGAGGAGAAGGAGAAGAAGGAGGAGGAGAAGGAGAAGGAGGAGAAGAAGTAGGAGAAGGAGAAGAAGGAGAAAAAGAAGGAGAAGGAGAAGAAGTAGAAGGAGAAGGAGAAGAAGAAGTAGAAGGAGAAGAAGGAGAGGAAGGAGAAGAAGGAGAAGAAGAATGAGAAGAAGAATGAGAAGAAGGAGAAGAAGAAGGAGAAGTAGAAGGAGGAGAAGAAGTAGAAGGAGGAGAAGTAGAAGAAGAAGAAGTAGAAGGAGGAGAAGTAGAAGAAGAAGAAGTAGAAGGAGGAGAAGTAGAAGAAGAAGAAGTAGAAGGAAAAGAAGAAGAAGAAGAAGAAGAAGGAGAAGAAGGAGGAGAAGAAGGAGGAGAAGAAGTAGAAGAAGGAGAAGAAGAAGGAGAAAAAGAAGGAGAAGTAGAAGGAGGAGAAGGAGAAGGAGAAGAAAAAAAGAAGAAGAGAGAGACGAAAATGACTGATCAAAGTAGCCCGTTGCTCGAATTCTCATCCAGACAGTGGTTGAACTTGACTTTGCTATCTAGTCCAGATTAAAAAATTGTCATTTGGACTCAAACTCTAGAGCCTGCCAGTCAGGGATACTGCAGTTCACAGTTGTTACCATGTCTACTCGTTTTGAGACATCATTCATTTAAACTGTGCACTTTGTGTCCAAAATGCATAAATGCAACTTAGGCTGCTTCATCTGTGTTCTATTGCTTCTCCTCAGGACAGATGTAATTATATCATATATCTTAGAGAAAGGAGTAAACTACAGTGTCATCACAACCCAAACTTAAATTCTTATAACAGGTTGTCCCAAAACAAACCAGTACCCCTCCCTCCCCATACTTCATTTACAACTGTCATGCAGAATGGCAAGAGGAACGTATGTCTATAAGAACAGTCACACTCTAGTTGGTTTGTCAAAATAAAAAAATAGAAAGTGGGCACACCTTGTCTTTTAGACCGAAGTGAAGGTGAGGTAACATGTGCAAGCAAGGTGACAGAAGTTTGATGCTTCGTGGGATAATGGACAATTCGCCTTTCTTGGTTTTGCCAGGAAATCCGTAGCAACCAATGATGTCACCTCGTCGTACTTTTCCAGTGTCTGCCACAAACTGATCTTCTGTTTCGTATTCCTTTGCGTTGGCCATCACCTGAATCTTCACACCTTCACCTCGAAGGTCATAAAAAATCAACTTGGCCCCTGATTCTCTAATTGCATGGACTCTCCCTAAAAAACACACCAACAAACATGTCAATATTCAAATGGACTCTCAGAATTTGTCAACTTTTTTAAGGATTTGTAAGAGCTGGACCAACTTTTAATACAAGAAAAAATTTAAACATTTTGTACATTTTGCATAGTATATCATCAATCATTGTTTAGTAATATCTACTCTTCAGTATCAGTTGTGGATTTGGTGGTGTAACGGTCAGCATAGCGGACTGTTGTACCCGAGTTTGCAGGTTCAATCCCGACCGAAGCCGTGGATTTTTAAGGGTGAAAAAATCCTTCGTACGCCTTCCTTCGGAGGGGAAGTAAAGCTGGCTGTCCCATGTTAGTAGATTTATTGCATGTAAAAGATCCTCAAGCCTAAATGAAGCCTCTGAGCAAAATTGAGATCCGCCTGTTTCGTCGCCCAAGATAATACCTCCTTTCTCCGCTAGGTGGTGAAAGGAGCGAAATTTGCGTGGTTAGATGGAAGAGCGGACCTGATGGCCCGAGTCTCGCCACGTAAAATAAGGCATTAACTAACTAAGTTGCAAGACATGGTATTTCCATTTCAAATTTTGGTCATTATGGACCCCCAATAATTTAAAAACATCATCTCTCAATATATTTGAACAATCACAGTCTCAATTACCTAGCTTGATTTTTGTTGTGTCTAGTTTGACGCAACGCGGCTCCAAGCCCCTTGGGGGGGCGTTGAGCACTTTGCGCTTTTCGGAGTAATCCTACGTTAATATAATGTCCATCATGTCTCAACGCAGTCAGTTGTCTCAAGGACTGCTAGGTAGCATCTCTTCGAACGCGCTTCCCACCACGCGCTCCTGCGTCACTACCCAACAGCCACAATTGGGAAGGAATAAGGATAGGGGTAGGGTTTAGGACACTTCACAGGGGTTGGACTAGCCCTCGTGAAGCAGCCAAACTAGTTTTGTTGGAACAAATTTCACATGGGAATCGAACCTGTATCTCCTTGGTGAAAGGCAAGCAATTTCGCTCTGCATCATGAGATGGCCATTTCACTTCACATCACATGTCACTGGTAAACTGTCCAGATAACTACCACGTGTTATAAACACAGCCTTTCCTATATTTAAGCTCAGAAAATTATGACTTAGCTATTCCTCTATCAAAGATAACTTTACTTTCTTTTTATTTATCACATCCTGCCAGGATTCATCCTTAATAATTGTACTCATGTCATCAGCAAAAGATATCAAATCACCTTTATGCAAAATTTTAAATAGATCATTTATACGTAATATAAACAAAGGAGGTCTTAGAATGACATTACTATTTTTGATATTTTTGAACTGAAACTGGACTTAAACCTGAAGTGAATTTATGTGAATTCCTGGATTTGAACACACATGATGTGATTAAACAAGACATGCGCTCGATAGAGTGGCAGGTGGCAATTATTGTCCAGACGAAATTACTGTATAACATTATTGATTTTTCTCAAATTATAAAACTTCTTCTCCGATTTGGACATGGTTGGCGTTAAACTTCCCAATGTTTCAGATCATTACTTGGTGAAGTTAGATAAATTTTTGTACTATTCCTTCTAACGGTACTACCCACTAATTATAAACATACTACTTGATTATTCAAAGCGAAGACTTGAATGAAGAGTGCGATGATTCATGTAATGTGTGGTATTTCACTACTGATATGTTGTATTGTATATTGTTTAATCATATGCAAGCCATGTTCAAGATGGTACAACATTAATAAGACTGACTTGGTGGTTTTACCAAGAAAATTTAAAACCAAAGCAAAAATTCTCTTCCAAAAAAATAAAATTCTTCGGCATTTTTACATTCACAACACTATCTCATAGCATACCTGCAACACTGACTTCTTCCTTGAGAACTTCTCCATCACTAACATGGTTATACTTTCCAATGAAATCCTCCAATGATATTGAAACATGGAATTTGTGGGGATAGGGATGATCTCCTGCTTGTTTCAATTGGGCAATTGCTTGACTACGAAGGCGAAAATATTCCTGAGAAAAGAAACAACAATACAAACATGAAAACTTATTGTAACTATATCCTACTTTCTTGGAAATATATCCCAAATCTCACAAATTTCCAATCATTATTCTTCTTCTTAAGTGTGTGAACGGACAAGGCCAGAGGGGGTCATTATTCCTGGAAATTTTGAAACGGTTCCCTAAGCCTGATGTAATAAAAACATTTTATTCATTTTATATTATAAATTCAATTCTTTTCCCCACCCTTTTTAACCTAACACTACAAGGATTGTTGTATGTAGGGCTGTGATTTATATGCATTTGCTTTTTCTGTTAACTAAAACATTCCGTTTCAACAAAACGTACATGTTTTGAGGCATTTAGAATCAATTTAAGCTATTTTTATTTCGCATATATCACCATAATTGCATATTTTTGTCACATATTCACCCCTCATCAGCTAAAAGAACATATTCACCCCTCATTGCGAGGTATTTAAATGAATCAACTGTTCTTAGGCTGAGTTAGAGTTTAACATGAAAAGGTTCTACTATTTCTGCCATATGGTGTTCCTTATATGTGAAAAGCAGGGGCTGCGATAAAAAGTTTTTAATTCTAGACTTCATATAACTTGCCTTGCTCTCGCTTTTCATCGTGTTGCAGAAAGTGAGAGATTTCAGTTCCCAGATACTGATCAGTTGATATCAGCTGTCAAGAAAGTATTCTTGAAGGCTCCAAGTCATGAGAACATTTTTAAGATAAATTACCTTGACCTACCTCTCCTAACCAGTCGTCACAAGGTGGGGTACTTGGCTGAAGGCATCTGAGTGTCATTCCAACTACTTTGATCAAATAAAAGATGTTCTAAGTTACCTGTTGATTGTGGATGTGGAGCGGGCATTCAGCCGGTTTAAAGCAATTTTGAGGCCAAATAGACGTTCGTTTGAGTTTGAGAACTTGAAAAAGGTGGTTGTTTGCAATTGCAACAATTTTGCAAGTGATCAATACACTTTGTTGAAGGTATGTCCCATATTTTTCAATTGACTAATGTTTCTTTTAAATATTGTTGGCTCACAAGTGAAACGCATTAAATTGAGATTTTCAAGTTTTAAGTTATTTGATTATTGGGTTCTAGATTTTATTACAATTGAGAGAAAGTCATATTTTTGTTGCAACCTAAACTTTTTTTTTTTTTTTTGTGAAACGTACATTAACTGCATCTCCCATTATTATCCTAAGAAATGAGTGTTCTTTAAAATTAAGCCCCAAATGTTAACGTTCGTTTCTTGTAACAATCTATATGATTTCTGAATTTTTTATTGCTGTAAACATATTTTGAAATATTACACTTTTTATTTATTTTTACACTTGCACATTCCATTACACTATTCCACACATTTTCCTTTTTTAATTGCATATATTACCAAATATATTTACATATACGTGTGCATATGCGTGTGCAGTGGCGGCGATGGTGTAACGGTTAGCGTATCGGACTGTTATCGGACTGTTAAGTTTGCGGGTTCGAACTCGATCGAAGCCGTGGATTTTTAAGGGCGAAAAAAATCCTTTGTACGCCTACCTTCGGAGGGGAAGTAAAGCCGGCTGTCCCATGTTAGTAGATTTACTGCATGTAAAAGATCCTCAAGCCTAAATGATGCCTCTGAGCTAAATTCAAATCGCCTGTTTCGTCGCCCAAGTAATACCTTCTTTCTCCCATGGTTGGTGAAAGGAGCGTAGCGGAATTTGCGTGGTCAGACGGAAGAGCAGGCCTCATGGCCTGAGTCTCGCCACGTAAAATAAGGCACATTCAATTCAATTCAATTCATATTTCGCTGTTTTTATTGCATATAAATCACAGCCCTAGTTATATGACATTTGGGGAAGAAGCTCTTCAAGCCATTTTGTAACCTGTAAATGGTTCAACATAAAATCTATTCAAAACATTAATTCTACCGTTAAAGTTATAATTACGTTCTCCTTGCAGAATATTGAATTTATATACTAGTAAAATATGCCATTTACACGAAAAATTGTGGTGCTACGACAGCACATACTATCTTTCTTTATTTGTAAACCACTGAAATTTACATATGACATTATTTTAAGATTTAATTTTGAAGAACAGATTTCACATAAAAGAATTGTAATTGTAGGAAGACAGAAAAAATTTAAAACTTTTGCAAATTTCCAAAACTCTGAGTTTTTAATAGGAATTGAAACTGCCATATTTATAAACAAACTTTGCTCTATCAAAAATAAAAATTAAATAAAAAATTTTGAACCATTTGAGACAATTTTGAAAATGTCCTTGAGGTTTCATGCAAAGTACCCGCCAAAATCAAAATATCCACTTCAAATTTAAGGAGTTGCAACATCAGTTAGTTCTATCGGGGTATATCAATTTGGGGGAAAAGTCAAGATATGGTTTAGCCGCTAGCGTTGTTCACTGATAGAGACACCAACAGCCAGACAGATGGATATTTTGATATAAACTAACTTTTCGCTACCAAGGATCCAGAAAATAAGGATTCTGACAAAATGTGTAAGAGTAAGTTATTCATTACTTCCAAGAACAAGAATTACCACTTTTTTGATATCTACAATAGCAATTTTTCAGCCAAAAATTCGCTTTTTTGCTGGAACATTATATAACTTTCTCTAAAATACGTAAGTGCATAATTTGACAGACTTGGCAAGGGATGGCAGATTTCACAAGGAATAAAAAATAATTGGCCACTAACAAAAGAAAAACTCAAAATAATTTTCAATAACAGCATTCATTAATTTAAAATTTATAAATTCTATCAGTAACAGAATTTATACGTATGTATCTGTATTATTAAGATTAGACTCAGAAGAGTGGTATGTAATTATTAAACACTCTTAGAAAAGGAGAATGAAACATGCACAGATTACATATAGTCCACAAGATAAGAATTAATTTGTAGGAGATTTTTAATAAACTCCAGAACGATAGAAATAAATATTGCAATTGGGTGCTACAAGGGAGTCTGAGAATTTGTGGTCAAGTGAAAGAGCATTAAAACAAAATATTTTGAATTCCTGTAATATTATTCATATTAAATACTTTATTATTTCCAATAATTTTTAAGCACCAAGACATCACTCGCTTTCAAACAAAGAGCTTGGGAAGTAACAAGGAAAGCCACAAGACCACTGCTACTAATAATGTTAGTATCTTGATTATGGTCAATATGACTTATCTAGTTGCTATCAATGTTTTGATGATATTTATGAAGGACTTGATGCAGTTACAGGATGAGACATGTTTCAACCAAAATTCAGCAACAAACATTCAAAACATGACATATCCACTTCACTCTTTTCCAATGAAAATGAAAAATATAGCATAAATTTTGTTCTTTTCAATACAGTGTTTAATTCAACGAATAAAATACTACTTAATGTATTGTAAGATATCACATTTTTTCTTCTGGAAATAAAATTCTAGGTAAAAAACAGAACTCAATTTATACCACATGGGTATGTCACCTTTGGACAGCTTAAAACTTGATCAACAGGTAAAAGCAGACTAAAACACCCCGAAATTAATTAGCGAATGAAAGCAGTCATAAAATACATCACATAAATTAATCTGAGATGTCTGTAAGCGTTATAGTACTTAGAAGGTTAATATGCTGCTTTGTGCACAACCATGCTCAGATCAAATACGGTAAGTTTTATTTGATGAACTGCAGTTATAAAGTTAGTTTGGTGAGTACAACATTGAATCAGGCCCCTTGAAATACCTCAGAAAAAACAATAAAACATTTCATCCACTAAATTTACAACAAAAAGATTTTAGCGTTTTCCACATATTCAACACTTACATTAGGGCTTATATCTTCCTCTACTTGCTTCTTTTTGACAACCTCCTTTTCAACTTTGGTTTTTTCTTTTTCAGACTTTTCTTTGGCTTTTTGTTCTGCCTTCAGTCTTCTCTTCAGTTCACTGAAATATTTAAACCACAATCATTCAGACTCGGTTTTAAAAATCTAAAACTTTGTGAGTGATGCAATACTACATGTAAATTGCCTATGCTTTCTAATTAAGAAAAACTGCATAACTTTTGTAGAGCATTTTGCACAAGCACACCAACAGTTCTTTTTATTCAGCTAAGCTCAAAAAATATAATTTAATTACACCACAATTTACATTTTCACAAAATATTTCAATCATAAACAAAAAGTAACAATTTGCTTCAAATTTAATTTTTCACAAAAATAAGCAAAAAACTGTTGGTTATTTTGACAAATGCTAAAAAAGCAATATCACCTTATCCACGCACCTACATTGCCAGAAAGAGTTAGCTGAACTAAAACATGACACAACACTGCTCCTTTGCAATGACGACCCCAAATCCCTGGTTATCCACTTAACGCCCCTCAAAACTAATGGGTTGCATACCAACATCATGGACCTATCATGGTGCAGTCTACAATCTGCAACGACATGTAACGAGGTAAAGTAGCATAGTAATGATGCAATAATGGGAATACTAATGTATGTTTACTACATTAAATAAAGTTTGGGGTAAAAACAGTATATTTCTAGTTAAGGACAGTTAAATGTAAATGAACTAAATTGTACAAAACAATAATTTTACACTGATTTCTTACATCACAAGTGTATATATTTTATAATTTGTGACATGTGATGAAAAACAAAGAAATTGTATGTTAAAATATTCAAAAAATTGACAGCTAATAAAAAACACATTTTAAAAGACAAACAAATGTAAAGAGACCAATTTTATTGATACCCTTTCAATTTTCCTTGAAACTTAGTTTGTCTATTTCCTGGATGTAAAACAAGTGAGAACTAAGTGGGTTAAATTTCTCAGACAAAGTTGATTCATATGCCCAGTTCTTTAATAATTAGGGAACATAGAGGCAATATTATCAACATTCGGCGAGCGGCAGTGATGTTTTTGAAAAATATTCTTGGGAGCAATTTCGAGCCAAGATTAAAATTAAACTTGTATCTTCTGCACTAAAATGTAAAAAAGCAGCTTATTTTTCAAGATAATCATGGAATTTGAAATTCCATTAGATATAATATAACATATTTGTCCTTGAACATAGCTAAATTAACTATTCCACTTTACAAGATAAGACGAATTTCTTCAAAATAACAATTACTAACAACACCTCCTCCTTTGCTTAAGTCTGACGCAAAGAGTTAATAATTTTCCAAATCTCAGTCAAAATATCAATGCGGGAACTTGCGTCAGTCTTAACCTTATATGTGCAAGCACATGGACAGATCACAAAATTAACTGTCGCACTCAATTACAATAGTTTTACTTTTCATCAATTGGCAGACACAATTAAAATGAATAAAATTGCAAAATGCATAATTGTGTAAAACGTTTTCACAGTAAATAAGTAAAAATTATCTTACTTTTTGGAGAGTTGCTCTCCTGCTCCTTCAGCCATGGTGTGGCAAACGTGGTGGCGGACGACGGCGGCGGCGGCGGCGGCGGCGGCGGTGGTGGCGGCGGCGGTACTTGGTGGGGACGACCAGGACGAGCGTGACGAGGGGGACGAGGTTCAGTTTGATTCACTAGATTCACTTCATGAACCAGAAAGTATTATAGCATCCGTACATGAAGGTATATGCTTCTTCCTTTCCGTCATCACCCTGCCTTACCCGCATATTAAAAAAAGAAAAGAAAAAACCCAACATATATCCGCTCCCCTGTTCTTTGGCCTTCGGTTCCCATTTCCACTCTTGCATGCAATCCTCCGCCGTTCTGGCTCTATGGCAAACCTTTGTTAAAAATGAAATATTAACGACGGCTTTGTCTGTGACAAATCAGCGTTTTCAACAACACATACAACTGTGCTATTTTAACATAATTTGTATTTGTTTACTTGTGTGAACATGTGTATTGAAAAAAAGATTAATGGAATGAATTTTAAAAGAATGTCGAAAACACATAAAATCGTTTATTTTGTTTTCATATTGTTTTATCACAGCTGAAGAAATAATCTAATTTAAATATTGAGCCACCGTACTTTGTCACCAATCATAAGCCACGAATGAATTGGAAGCTGTTTCCATAGTGATTATTGATGATACGACTCTTGGTAACAAGTTGATTGTGTCACTAGTTTTCAAACATTTTCTTCTAGTAGCATCAATTGTTTGTGAACAGGAAAGTGAGCAAGTAAGTTTTTATAACTTAAATATCAGTTACCGCAAGAAGACTTACTCATCTTTTCAAACTGTCTTTTCTCACATGGGATAAAGAATGTACGCGCTTTATTCATTCCGATTCCAATTACTCGCTCTAATGCTCAGATGACAGCTGGAGGTCACCGCGTGGAATAGGCGTACGAATCTGATAATCATATCGCTTTACTTCGTTACAGCATTGCAGGCGAGGTTAAAGTGCAACTATTGTTGCTAAAGTTTGGTGTGTTTTGTGATTTTTACTGAAATGGTATTTTCCATGAATTAAATATTGTGATATCCTTGGAGGTTCCCAAACATTTTAACATTTCCTTTGCCTAATTTTTAAATAGAAAAGTGAGAAAGTTATTTGATGCAAGATGTTTGGAACGAGTAGACCTAAAACAAAAACAAAACAACTGTAATATTGATTATAGAGATTTTTTTCCTGAATGAAATCTGTTCTTTAAAGACAGATGTTCAAATAAGGTCATATAAAAATTTTCGAAAATGTGAGTAGTTTTCGCGTAATTTTGTGTGAAATATAGGCAATTTTTAAACAATTTTTTTCACAAAACGGCTCCAAATTGTTTCTTTAAATTTTCTCATGATATGAATCAAAGAACAATGGAAATGTTAATGCTAGTCTTATTTCAGGGAACACTGTATTTTCGACAATTCCAAAAAGTTAATATTTCAAAACTACAAAGTGGAAGATTAATTACCTTTGCCTGACACAAAATCTGTTCTAAAAACTCAGCTCTTTAAAAAAGTATAATTACAATTTTTTGAATAAATGAGTCGCTTTTGCGTAATTTCTGTCTGAAATCAATGTAATTTTAAAAAAAAGCATTTTCTCAAAAACCGCTCCAAATGTTTTTTTTTTTTTCTCACGGATAAAACAAGGGACACTTAAAAGAATGGCTCAGACACAACAAAGAAGGTCTCATTGTTGTTGAACTCTGAATTTTTGAAAATTTCAAATTTAGAAAAAATATAAGAAAGTATGTGCTGTCCACGACTTGAGAAAAATTTGGAAATTTTGAGGATTCATGTAAAATACCCACTAAAATCAAAACATCTGTTTCAAACATACAGGGTCTCGAGTTCCTTTAATTGATCGAGGAATATCTATTTTGAAGAAAATAAGCTGAACGGTTTTGGCGCTACTTTTTACCACAGACGGACGGACAGACGTTTTGCTGTCAATCGATTTTTCGGTGTCGACGACCCACAGAACATTGACTACACAACATGGTAAAGCAAGTAATTTACTACATAAAGGAACAAGATTTATCTCCTTTTTCGTAGCCAAGACCCGGCAATAAGAGTACTGTCGAAACTTGACCGTGTTCCGGCGCACGGTTACAATACTTTCTTTTCGTTCGAAGTAAGCGCGAGAAAGTAAAAAGTACCACACTACTGCCTTAGCGATCTCGGCCACCGGATCGGCCTTTTTTTTGTCCCGGTTTGGATAGTATGTAGGAGCTCGTACGCACAAGGTGTATATAATAATTATTAACACCCTTGGTAGGGCCGAGGGTAAAGTTTGCACGGGAAGTGTTCTTGAGATTTCTATCTGGTGGTGCCGTTATGACTATAATGTGTGGTGAAAAATCTCCACGAACATCTATATATTAAATCATCGTGTCATTTCTGTATTTTATTTGTCAGGTTAAGGTTAATCTTTTGCACAAACATTTTGTATGTTTATTCATCATTATATGGTGCATGTATTTTGGTGGGTAGGTCTGGATATCCTCGATATAGAATTCTGGCTAGGGCCGAACTGACCATTGGCAAAATGCCGGAGTGACCAGAGCTCTTCGGGACTGCCCCTTTTCCCTCCAAGATGAGACTTGTAAGGCATTCGTAATAATGATCAGTGGCGAAGCTAGTCTTGCAGTTGGGTATTCTGAAAATCTTATCTTATATTTTTTTGTAAATTAGCTCCATTCATCGATTTTGTTCATTCAGCAAAAACATCGATAATTTGTCATTTAAAGCGGTCGTTTCTGCACAGTTAATTTAGCAGACACTTCTCGATAGCCAGTGTACTGAAATCATGGATTGTCTTTACTCTTTTTAATGTAATCATATTCCTTCCACATAATGCTATAGATAAAGGGAAAGTTAGACTGAGTTGCATCAATCGAACTAACTCTTGATAATTTTTTCTAGACCCATTTGTCCAACAAATACTTCAGCAACAAATCTGCAGCCATGCATTTTGCATGATCAATGTATACATTTGTCAGTTCATTTCGAAGCTGCTCACTCAAAGAACGGACATTGTTTTGTTAGAAAAGAAACCCTTTCTGAACGGAAGGACTCTTTGTAGGTGGAAAACTGCTTTTCGTCGAGAAATTCAATAAAATGGAAGTTTTCAAAACCTTGAAACCTGTAGTCCACCTGATTCTCTATTGTATCAACAATTTCAACAACATATTCAACAATTTTGTATCTTTGAAATAATTCTGACCCTGAAATTCTATTCAATCTGCTTTGATGCAGATTTCAATAGCATCTTCATATCTAATACGGTAAATTTCTACGTAATCTGTTCTATTTCTCTATCATTGCTTGCCTCATATTGGAAAGACAGCACACATAACGGCAGATTTTATTGCAAAATAATTTGGGTATTCTATGGCTCTCAGTTAACCCTTCAGCTTCGCCACTGATAATTACTGGTGGTTTCATTTCTGTTATATTGTTTATTTTCCAGCAACTACCTTTTCTGTCGGAAATCTTTTTGAATGTTACTGATCGTGAACTTTTATTATCGAAAGAGGAATGATCTATGTCGTAATGTGTGAAATCAAAAAGCTTTTAATTACTTTTCTTGTCAGTTATTTAAGGTCGCATCAACTTCTAGGTCTTTAGCGACCACTATTGGCATTAACGTTACAGTAACTGTGAAGATCAAATGATATGGTGATGATAAGGGGTGAAAGGACGAACACAAATACAACCATGCCCGAGGCGGGACTCGAACCCGCAATCCTTCAGTCCGAGATTGCTACGACACTACTGCCTTAGCGATCTCGGCCACCAGATCGGCCTTTTTAATTACTTTGTTAAAACTTTTTTGTCCCTGTTTGGATAGTATATGCCCGGGCCGATGAATATTTTCCAGTCCGACCCTAATTCTCTATGTGACTGCCAAAAGGCGAAGTGAAAGTTCCGTATAACGGCTGTATAGGGAACTATATTACGTTTTTAGAAGTAAAAACATAATTTCCAGTACATATTTCTTCACCTCACTCAAAAATGATTGCTATACATCAATCTTCTTCATTTTTTGGACGTACAATATGTTTTGGACATACAACTGTATATATAGAATGGATGTTAAAAAATGATACATTATAATAGACTAATATAAACATTTAAAAAATATATATCGTCGGCACTATATTCCGAGTGTGAAAAACGCATTTTATTTCATTCTATGACGCATTTTGATTGTGAACGTGCCTCAAGAGAGCTGACCGGAAAATGGGACTTTACGGTGCAGTGTACTATAGATTCACTAACATTCCACGTCAAATCGGACAAAAAGACCAAAATTTGACCTTAACATTTTTAATTACTTTCTATCTTTTCTATTTATTATATGGATCAAATAAGTTAACAAGTGTATTTTTTTCTAACTTTATTATTTTCGGATATATTGCGTCATGAAATTTGCTAAAAATAACGCGCATTACTAAATTAAAAATACCTTACATTTGAATACACTAATTATAGGAACTCCGTTCAAATTCCATTCAAAACTTAAAAACATGTTTAATTTTGTAGATTTTGCAAAATATTTAATTTCCTGAATTTTCAATTGTTTTTAGATTTTAAAAACTGAATATTTTTATAAACTCAATGAGCTAAAATTAAAAAAAAATATTTATAAAGTATTATTGACAACTCCAGCAAAAATCAAAGGGGGATCTGAGTAACTTTAAAGAATATTAATTTTTTACGAACCAGTGTGTAGTAGATTGCTGCGACAGACTCATTTCTTGCTCTACTGGCAGTCAGTTTCTTTGGATGAAGCAGTAATTTAAGAAGTCATTGAAGTGGTGTAACTTCGATTGTATTTGGTTATTAAATGACGGATTCTTGACTCACGTTTTGACTGGCATTTTAAAATTTTCTGGTCCCTCACAACCACTTCAAATACATGTACTCATTTACCTTAAATTCTTGAACGTATGTCTAACGCCTTACCAAATTTACTTTCAGGGCTGGACAAAATTCCATTTTCTTCTACCAACTTTTTATCCACTTTTATCATGTGTTCGGTTGCTGCGAAGTGTCGTTTAATTTTATTGTATGTCCAAATTTAAAAAAATAGTCCAAGAATTTTCAACGTCTTGACATCTGTTGAGTGAAAGGAATCGGTAAATTTCTTAATAATATCTTTATTGTCTGATTTTTCAATGAACGTCTAAGGATCTTCAGTGTGAAAAAATGTAAATGTTATAGCACTTTGTACATTCTAAAATTTCTGATAAGGATACCGTTTTTGTTGCAATTTTCTTTTCTTGACGGGAGTTTCTCCTATTACAGTTAAACTCTCGCTTATCTTTTCTACATTCACTTCGCAGTCACTTGAACTATCTGAAGAGCTTAAATTGTCACTTCCTTGATTTACACTGTTTTCACTATATTCATTGACGTTCTGCTACTTTCGTTAATGCCAGTTAATGACGTTCTGCTACTCACGTTAATTCGTGAGCTACTGATCTCATCACTCTCTTCACCAACGAAAAGCCGTTTTGGAAGCCGACTCCCTTTTTTCCGACAAGAATAACAAAGTCGCCAATCTAATGACTGCTTTGAATCAAGTTTAATTTGTTAATCGTGGTTTGCGCGTCTTGGAGAATTTCTTTTCTTAAAATCGTGATCAGAAAGATTAAATGAATTGAAACATCAGTCGTATCTCATTCGGTGATGAGACCACTTATGCCAAATTCGCCACTCATGTTGCACAGTGTACACACGATTCACAGCACAAACTCTAGCACTCTTCTCTTTATAAGATGTTTATTGTGTCTGGTGTTCAGAAAATTTTACCAATTTTCTTTAAAATTTTACTTATTTTAATTGTATTTCACGAACAAGGTCGGGGGAACCCTTACCATGTACGCAGAGGGACTCAGTAGTAAAATTCGTTTCGCTGTCACCTATTCCTTCTGCGGACAGAGTGGACATGTAAGTTACTACTATTCCTTGAAACCCTAGTACCGGGAGCGGTAGCTCAGTGCATCAACTGATGTCACTGCAGCGCCTCTGACCGGAAGGTCTTATGTTCGAGCCCTGATGGCGGCAGGATTTTCGACACTGGCTGTTCAGCAAGGTCGAATTCAGTCGCTGTCTGGAGGAGAATTCTAGCGGCCGGCTGCTCTGATCGGTAGTTTTCCGTTGTTTCTCCGATCAACACCAGGCGAATGCCGGAGCAGTACCTTACCAAACGGGCCACGGACCGCGCGCGATCTGTCCTTCCTCTTCCTTGTCCTATCCTCTCCCCTTACACACATACTTACACTAACATGCACTACACTACCACATATTCCGGGAGACCGGTCGGGAGCTTAGAGCTTGTCCCAGCTGGGGCGGTGCCCCGCTGGTGGGAGAGTCCTGGTTAGGAGGAAACGCACTAGTCGGCGCCGGATCTCGCCATCTAGCGGGGGAAGATCACCGCCATCTCTCGAGAAAAAAACATGCACTACACTAACGGGACTAATGACCAAAGCAGTTGACGCGCCCGGAAACACGAAAAAATCAATCAATTAATTGAAACCCTAGTCAGACAGACGGTCATTTTTTGTATTATTCTACGTCATTTATACCAAAGACTAATCGAACACACTGCTTTAGCGCAGGGGCAGGAAGCGCGCGCCCGGGTGCTTAAAATAGATATTTTTTGGACTTGGCACACTTTTTGTACTTTTTCGTATACGTACGTATATACGGAATAGTATACGTAGTATAGAGCAAGTTTTGTAATGCTGCGCGAAAAAACGGCGGATTTTCGGCGGAAAAAATTAATTGCCGGGCTCTGGTGGAGAAAAAGTGAATAAAACCAGTTGCTAAATGAAGAGAAAAAAATCCTCTAACGCGTGTAACCAGAATCCCTGTTTTGTGGGTCCTTGATGCGGAAAAACCAATTGGAAGCAAAACGTCCGTCCGTCCGCCTGCCTGTCCGTATGTCCGTCCGTCTGTGAACACACCTAGCGCCTAAATAATTCGTACGATCTTCTCCAAATTGAAGAATTCCCTGTATATCTGGTTCTAGTTGAAGCTTTGAAATTTTGAAACACATTCTTTAAACTTTGGGGGTACTTTACACGAAGAACTCTGGACATTTTGTGTTTTTGACTTATCTTTACTACATACGCAGTAAGGCGAGAAAACAAAGGGGGGTTATTAGGGATTCGCATATTTACGGAAATCAAATATTTTATTCCGCAAGGCTCCTTAACCCCCTTCAAAATGTTCAGGGGAACCACACACTCCTCCCCCCTGTGCGAACGCCATTGGTTGATGGGCATGCATGTGATGAACTGCGTTCTAGATCACGTGACGTAGAATTCGCGCCAGGACAGCTAAAGGACCTATATGCTCTACAGATTTAATAATAGGGAGTTTTTGCACGCTTTAGCGGGCAGCAATCAATTGCAAACTTGCCCTTCTGCGCATGCGCAGGTGCACAAAAGCGATGCAACACGAACTGCGCGTGTGCTAAAGATAGTGCAGTCGATTGCTTTAATGTTCGAGGATGCAAAAACTCCCTTATGGCTGTTGCAAAGCGTAACGTACAACTTTATCAGGTAATCACGTGACCAGTAGTGGGCGAAGTAAATAGAATTTATGCACATTTCAGCCTAAATGGATGTAGTTCCATGATGTTACATCCGCTTGATTCGCATTTTTCAACAAAAGCTGCGGACCACTCAATGATCTGTATATGTAATTATATTGTCAAATAAATATAATGACTATTACATGTACTGATTATTACCACCAACATGTTCCTTTTTGGAAATTCAGATAGCAGAGAATATAGAGATACATCGCAGCAGTTGGGAAGATATTCCAAATAGCGTGAATCGGTGTGTGGTTGAGTGTACGACGTAAATCACGTGATTGCACTCGCTATTTCCGGTGGAGTATCGTTCGCCGTTATCATTCTGACGTAACGTCGGAGTTGGCGCATGCGCAGTGTGTGCGTGGGTTGACGGCGCGTGCGCTGCGCGTGCGCAGGGCCTGCGATGGAGCTGAGCAGCGCGCAGATGCGGGGGCTGGCGGAGATGCTGCGCCCTCCCGACGGCGACGGCGACAGCAGCGACGACGACCTGCCGCCCTGCGCCCTCGCCAAGCTCGGTACGAGTGCTTAGGTTGCACAACCCCCACGAAATGAAAAAAACGATCCCATAATATCTTAGGAATATACATTTTCCTTTTAAAACATTCAGTATTCAAGATATTGCAGCAATATCGATGTATATGAAATCATTTTGAAACCAAAGAGCGTCCAACTAGCGCTCTCTACGGTGTCTGGTGCCTTGTCAGGAATTGCACCACGCTCTTAGCTGTATTACTGGGTTTACTGTGCTTACTCTTTGGCCCTTCGATTTAACACGGTGAACATATGACCTTTGGTTGGGCAACCAGTCTAGTGGCGCTGTCTAGCGCTGCGCGGCGACGGAGGGAATCTCAGGGGAATACCCATATTCTGTTTTCGTCCGACAGTGCAAACGCAGTTTTATGATTTTCGCTTCTTATTAAATGTACACAAGTTCAGTCCATTATTGACGACATTCAATGCATTGTTTACGATATTTCGAGACTTTGTTTTCATTTGATATTAGGTTATTAGGTTTGTTCCTTCAAAAAGTACATTTGATGAGTTCTTTGTGTATCTTGCGGAAGTCAGTGTGACTGCAGCTGACCAGCGGTTTGCGAACGTTCTTGTGAATACGAATGTGAGTCGAAGATCTTTCATTCTTGCCGAATATACTAGGATAGTGAAGTTTTCGAAATAATATAATTTTATTTGTGAGAAATGTGACAGTGAAGCAATAGTGCTTGTTGCGATGTGCTGGAGTCGAATTTAAGTGCCCAGTAGAAATCAAAGCCAGAACCACGTGCGCGGGAGGTGTATATGCCTGCCTTACGTGGACCCGACGCATACAATTATGTAAGTAGTGTTTCGTCCGTTCAGTCGATTACTTCCAAAATTGATATTTTCCAATCGTTCTGGTTGATGTCGCGGCCCCTAGAATTTGAAGCTGATTTTTTAATTTGGGAGGTACTTTACATGAAGCCTCTCGGACATTTTCAAAATTTTCAAAAAAATGGCCGTTTAGAGAAGAAGAAGGACGTTTAAGAGAAAGGTGCAGGTCTCATTTTTGTTGAAAGCCCTTCTTTTCCAAAATTGGAAAAACATTTTTTAAACTACAAAATTGAAGATAGAGATTTTTGCCTCAGACAAGGTATTTTGTACAAAATTAGTTCTTTAAAAAGGGTAATGTAAATTTTTTTGAAAAAAAAGAGTAGTTTTTGCGTCATTTGCGCTTGAAATTTGCGCCATTTTTTTTTCTCAAAAACCGGTCTAAATTTTTTCTTAAAATTTTCTCCACTTGTATAATAAGAGACGGTAAAAATATGGCGCTAGTCCCATTTTCGGGTATCGCTCGATTTTTCGAAAATTGCAAAAAAATAAATAAATAAAACTATAAAATGGAAGACATATTTTGGTCTCAGACAAAAACAGTTGTACGAAATTAATTTTTTAAAAAAGGTCATGTACAATTTTTTGAAAAAACGAGTAGTTTTTGCGTAATTTCTGCTTAAAATTAATGAAGTATACAGCATTTGTCGTTGCTAAGCATTGGATGGCCGCTACGGACGGGCTATCTTGTAGCGACCCTTGCAAAAAGTCGCTTCAACGTTGGCTGCCAGTGCTCACGACCGATGGTACAGACGGCAGCAAAACAAAAATTTCATCATCGCGCGGCAGGCGAAAAATATGCTTATAATTTCTGAATGCTTTGAAGTCAGGAAGGAGTAATTGACGGCTGATGTCTGCCTCTTGCGAAGTGAATTTAAGCGATTTTACAACAAACATTATACATGAGCAATTGCAAAAAATATGGTGTAACTCGTTATCTAGTGTGTTGAATTTTAAAATAGTTTGTGGCCTGATGTCCGTCGCTGGCGCTTTGAGCCGATCGCAAAAGCTACCAACAGAGATGATGGGCTACGCTTTCGCGCGTCTCTCCTGCCCCTCCCAGGCGGCTGGTTTTCGGGCGCAGAGAGCAGAACTCGTGAGAGCGGGAGCGCTCAAGCGAAATCATGCGCAAACTTCATACTTCGTTGCCTCTCTTCAAACGGCTGAGACGGCACCAGCCTTTGCAGTTACCGCCTCTCTGACCACAATGTCCTAGGTTTCGGGTCCCGACAATAATGCATCTTCAATTGATTGATTGTTAGTGATTCCGGGCGCGTCAACTACTGAGGTTATTACTCCCGTAAGTGTAGTGCATATTTTTTTATTGGGAGGTGGCGGTGATCTTTCCCTCACTGGATGGCGAGATCCGGCGCCGACCTACTGCCGACTAGCGAGGTTTTCCCCTACCTGATATCTCCCACCATCGGGGCACTGCGCCAGCCGGGTTCTAAGTCCTCGGCGGGTCTCCCGGTCGTGGTAGTGGTGCATGTTAGTGTAAGTTTAAAGGGTGAGGATAGGACAAGGAGGAGGAAGGAAAGATAGTGCGCTGTCCGTGGCCCGTTTGTCAGGGTACTGCTCCGGCATTCGCCTAGTGTTGATCGGAGAAAGCACGGAAAACTACCGATCAGAGCAGCCGGCCGCTAGAATTCTCCTTCAGACGGCGACTGAATTCGACCTAGCTGAAAAGCTGGTGTCGCGACTGGAACCTAGGACCTCCCGGTCAGTGCAGTGACATCAGTTGATGCACTGAGCCACCGTTCCCGGTTGCATCATCGACCCAGCCAAATAATTGACGACGGATTCAGCCGCTGTGTGGAAGAGATGGCATCTAGCGGCCGGTTGGCCTGATACTGGGGTACTTTTTAGTAACTGTAGTACTTTTAAGTGATTTCTTTGAACAATACCAGGTGAATGCCGGGGCAGGACATTAAAACACGGACCACTTATCCTCTTTCCTCCCTCGTTCTTATCTCGTCCTCTCCCCAGCGGGAGAGGAACACCAGCATCTCTCGGGATGTAACACGCACTACACTCTCAGGAATAAGAACCAAAGTAGTTGAAGCGTCTGGAAACACGAAAAGGAAGTACTCATTCATTGGAGAAAATATTGTTTGTGTAATTCTAATTGTGTGTAATTCGTTGACAGCGAGCCCCTGCGCTACGCCTCACTTGAGCAAGACTCGTGCGTGCGCGGGCGTCGGCGAGGGGGGGGGGAGGATAACTCGGTCGCTTGCAACACAGCAGCGCTGCGCGTCGCGTGCGCCTAGGCTGACGCGCGTCACAAAAACGCCCCGTCAACACCGCCCTTCCGGCTTCGGTTCAGCGATGGCCATCAGCTGCGTGGCCCCACTTCTGCGGGCTCTCTCATTTCAAGCTGTTTATTCCCCCTCATTAATATCATCTCTTGTAATGAAAGGCGTAAAAGAAGAATAACATTCACTTGTATATGTTTAGGTCCTGAAACACACCTGAAAATAATTACTAATTTACGAGATGTAGTTATACTTGTATATTTGTAATATAAATAAATAATTATAAATCGTAGGTAATAATGATATTAATTAGTTACAGCGGTAACATTTGTTGTAGCCTATACGTGAATATTATAACAATAATAAAATAATTTGTGATATTTTATCGTTTTGTACTAATTTTATTATATATATAGAAATGATAAAGTTAAGTGGAAAAATATTTAATTCTGTGTTTACGGAAATTAGTAGAACTAAAAGTGTAATCCAGGTAAATGTTAATAATAAGACTGCTAGTATGAATGTTACCCGGCCTGAATCGGTATAATACTCCAGAATATGAAAAAGTTCAGACATTTACAAATAATGAAAATTAACAGTCTCGAATGCCTTGCTTATTCGAAATGAAGGTTGGGGAATTGTCCTTGTTAACTGCCGTGACAATGAGTGGCAATTTGCCATGGCAAATGAGAATATTCTCAATTTGCTGTTAGAATATACTCATCACTTGGAAAATATTTTTAATCATAAGAAGTGAGCAAATGCTTATTGGTCGGAGAATATTGTCAGATCAAATGCTCTTGCTCGTGAAAGATACTCTGAGCAAATGCTTTTTATTATTCGTACCACCCAAAATGTTCTTCTATATTTAGCGCAAATTTGCAACGCGGACATTTTTTATAAGGAAAACGGCTTGCTCGTAATTTCTGCATGTTGAACACCATGGCGAAACTTTTATAGGAAATATTTTTGAATATCGTTGAATCATCTTGATAATTCATAGGCATGCGCAGCCCATGAAAAGACGGGGAGCCAACTATATTTCTGGGCTCATTTTTCATAAATCGTTTTTACGAATGACATATTTTACTACTACGAGTATATAAATAAAGTATGTTAGAAGGAGAATGAAATTACTTCTTTAATGATACAATTAATAAATACAAAAATGTTATGATGAACTTCTCGAATTTAACATGGTTGCCATAGGAGATAGAGATATTTAGAGAGACTCTTACCCAAATGTTTGAAGATTTCCCCAATTGTCAGGTTAGAAAAGGGAGAGAATTGGGGATTGAATATATTTTCGGAAAGAAACTTTTTTATTGCTATTACGTAAGGCTACATGTCTTTCAACATTCACGAAATAAGGCCGCCATGCCACCTCTGCATAAGCATTTGGGTAAATTAACTGAAATATTTTCATGTACTTAATGGTGTCTCCAATATTAATTGATGTAGGTAATGCTATCGTTTGTCAAACTTTTATTTCAAAGATATATTTTAGATTTAATTAATCATTTGTACTTCTTGCCCAGTTTATAGAGCAGAGGACGGGCTTGCATTTGCTATATTCGTACCACGGTAAGATTTCTGTAGGACGCTCTTCTATAGAAGTGGCGCGGGAAGTGAAAATTTTGATCCATATACATTATTGAAGGTCTTCGGGCAGTAACAAAATAAGCCACGCCACACGTAGAAAGCCTCCCACCATTTGTAAATGTTAATATCTTGATAGTACCTTGGAAGTTTTACAAAGCGAATAAAACGCATCGTATCTCAATACAATACTGGATTTGTTATCAAAGCCATCCTAACGGTCTCGTTTGATAATTGTCCAATCTAGTATTGCAACAAGTAGTTTTACTATATTTATTTCAATAATTAAATTAGTTCAAAGAATGGGTCGCCCCGACCAGGATTCGAACCCGGGCCTTCTGGTTTACGCCCAGCTGCTCTAACCCATAAAAGCTACAGCTTTACGTCTGCGGAACATATTCTCCGATCGTAAGTGCGTCCAACAACGTGAGGGAAAGGTGACAATTATATACAATAAAGGAGCGATTATGGCGCTCGTCAAAACTTTCAAAGGGTTGGTTGTCTCGGTAGTTTAGGGGTTAGAGCAGCTGGGCGTAAACCAGAAGGCCCGGGTTCGGATCTCGGTCGGGGCGGGTTGTTACTCAGTAACATGATCACAATTTGGATAGCTTTACGTCTGCGGAACATATCATTCTCCGATCGTGTGTCCAACAAGGTGACAGGAAAGGGGACAATTATATATTTATTTCGTAAACAACTATTATCGTGTTGCGATTCTCAACATGTGTACATTTAAATTGCTTATGTTAAAAGATAAGTAGTGGATGCTGGGCGCGCCACTGTTTAGGGCCTGGGAGCATCGGGCCCCCGAAGAAGGCCGGCGGCGGAGGCACGAGGGTGACAGCGAGCGGCGATGGCGGCGACGGCGGCGGCGACGGCGGCCGCAGCACGCCGGGGTCGGGTGCGGGCGACCCCGACGCCATCTGGTGCCCCACGGAGGTGGCGAGCGCCCCCGACGACGAGGACGGCGCCGACCCGCGCCCGCGCCCCGAGTACGACATGCACTTCCGCCAGGCGGTCACGCCCGAGGACGTCTTCCTGCAGGTGGCGCCATTAGCTCATAGGCTCGCCCAGATGAAATGTTGCAGGCTTCTAGGGGACCCGAAATCTGACTGCGTCAGAATCGGACCCACCAAAGCGGGATGATTTGCCAACTAATCAGATGCAAATTAGCTCATAGGCTCGCCCAGATGAAATGTTGCAGGCTTCTAGGGGACCCGAAATCTGACTGCGTCAGAATCGGACCCACCAAAGCGGGATGATTTGCCAACTAATCAGATGCAAATTAGCTCATAGGCTCGCCCAGATGAAATGTTGCAGGCTTCTAGGGGACCCGAAATCTGACTGCGTCAGAATCGGACCCACCAAAGCGGGATGATTTGCCAACTAATCAGATGCAAATTAGCTCATAGGCTCGCCCAGATGAAATGTTGCAGGCTTCTAGGGGACCCGAAATCTGACTGCGTCAGAATCGGACCCACCAAAGCGGGATGATTTGCCAACTAATCAGATGCAAATTAGCTCATAGGCTCGCCCAGATGAAATGTTGCAGGCTTCTAGGGGACCCGAAATCTGACTGCGTCAGAATCGGACCCACCAAAGCGGGATGATTTGCCAACTAATCAGATGCAAATTAGCTCATAGGCTCGCCCAGATGAAATGTTGCAGGCTTCTAGGGGACCCGAAATCTGACTGCGTCAGAATCGGACCCACCAAAGCGAGATGATTTGCCAACTAATGAGATGCAAATTAGCTCATAGGCTCGCCCAGATGAAATGTTGCAGGCTTCTAGGGGACCCAACATCTGACTGCGTCACAATGGGACCCACCAAAGCGGGATGATTTGCCAACTAATCAGATGCAAATGTCACACACGTGTGTAACTCGTTCCCCTGTATATGTTGATCGGCTAAAAGTGATAATTTGCGATTTCGTGTGTGTCCTAGAAATCTGTAACATTTATTCTGAGGTAATTGTACATTGACTATACATTGCAATGAGATTGATGATTTAACAGGGTAATACCGGGTCTTTATCGTAACTCGCAACCCATGTCTGGAAACACCACCTCTTCTTTTGGCAATTTGACAACGTATGAAATACCTTCGGCATTCCTTTCACTTTTAGCGACCCCCGGCCACGTGACCTCGGAATTATTGTTATAAATAATGAAGAACTTGGCGGTAATGTTTTACGAGATATCGTTTTTGATTTCTCTCTGAGTTGGCTCTCATTAATAATAATTATTGTAACGTTGCTGTTAATAAATCATAATTAGTCATAACTTAGTCATAAATAATAAATATAGTTAATATTAAATAATAAATTAGTCACAACTTCCCTGCACATCTTCAGTATTACAGTTTTGTTTCTTAAGCATACTGGACAGAATCGTTTAAAGAGACGTTTTGTTTCCCCGCTCATCCTCCATGTGCCACCCATTCTGTCCAGCGCAAAAAGATGCCGGCGTGTTACCTGTCCGCCTAAGCTCTCGAAGGGGAAAAGCACAGAAACAGGAAAGTTGCTGCAGCTTATGACCTGACCGTCGCCGCCTCATCTGCTATAGCGACATGCCAAAGGTGGCCAAGAGACGTGGGACATGGTGGCAAATAGACGCGGTTGCCAAATCATCAAAACAAGAACAAGTGCTCTCAGACGAGGGTTGCGAGTTAAGCTAAAGATCCTGTACATTGATGGCGTCCATGAGGAGAGACTCTGTACGTCTTCGATGAATTTTTGAGCCTGTTTAAAAACGAGAGAAGAGTATCCGGTCACATAAACTGGACATTACACTTTGTCTGGGGAAGGGGCTGTTGATACCTGTACAGTACAGTAGGGTCACACAGTTTATTAAGTCAGCCATGCTGCTTCGAGCAAAGTTTTCAGCCTGACGTACTACAACGGCTCCAAGCGACCAGCAAGCTACTGTAAGTCTGGTGTATTGCGAATGCGATAGCGAACGCAAATAGTTTGTTGTAGTTTTCAGGAACTTTTATTGTTGAGTATTTAACATGTGTGAAGTGTCAATCTCACGATGTCCACCTTCGAATAAATTCTACGTAAGATTAAAAGTTCTCTCCAAGTTTTCAAACTTCGCTTATTCGCTTTCATTAAGAACTTTAAATGATAAAATTTGAATTTTATATGGATTGGGTTCTCAAAGCGAGGTAGGGTCAAAAAGTTCCCGGAATGGTCGCTTACAGTCAAGTATTTGTTAGCTGAAAGGGAAATTTTTGTTTGTGAGGTTGGCATAGCTGGTAGTGAATGTGCTTTTGAGGTTAGCAGGCAGTTGTAGTTGGTTCCGTGCGTTCGGTGTTTAATATTGTAGATCGTAGTTTCTTTCTTTCGTCGGATTGTGCAATGTCGTCATTAGACCAGCGTGGCAATATTAAATTCTGTGTGTTGCTGGAGAAATCACCCTCGGAGACTCTTGAGATGCTAAAAAAAGCATACGGAAATTCTGCGATGAAGAAAACAGCAGTTTACGAGTGGTATAAGCGTTTTCGCGACGGTCGCACAACAATTGAAGATGACGTTCGGACTGGGCGGCCTTCCACTTCCACTACAGACGACAATGTTGAGCGCGTTCGACAAATTGTGCGTGCGGACAGGCGAACAACCATCAATACTATTGCCTCTGAAATTGGTATTTCACATGGGAGTGTTCACAGCATTCTTCATAATGACTTGAACATGCATCGTGTTTGCTTGCACATTGTTCCAAAAATGTTATCCCCTGAGCACAAGGAAATGAGAGTGACCATGTCCAGGGACTTGATTGAAATGGCTGATGCAGATGACAGCTTCCTGCGCAAAATTGTTACAGGTGATGAGACATGGTGCTTTCTTTACGACCCTCAGACAAAACGGCAGTCCGCTGAATGGAAGTCAAAAACTTCACAAAGAAAACAAAAATTTCGCTTGGACAGAAGCCGGGGTAAGGTGATGTTGGAGGTGTTTTTTGATTACCGTGGAGTGATTCATTATGAATTTATTCCTGAAGGGAGAACAGTAAATAAAGAATTGTACACAGAGATCTTAAAACGGCTACGAGATGCAATTTGACGAAAACGACCTGAAAAATGGGCAGAGAATGACTGGTGTTTGTTGCACGACAATGCCCCAGCACATCGATCCCTAATGGTGAAACAATACCTTGCCAAGAATAATGTTACCACTCTGGAA
>BLKR01015195.1:0-96526 GCA_011170035.1 Teleogryllus occipitalis | reverse complement strand
GATGATACCAAAACTACGAGATAATATGTAATTATAGAGAGAATATTTCTTCCGTGACATATTATAGGCGATCTGGTAGAAGTAAGTAGGCGACCTGTATAGAAGACCTGGCCTGTCTTTAATTAGACCTGATGAAGGCTATGAACAAATCGTGGAAGATGTATTGTAAGAACTTGAACACAGAGGAGGTGATTCCATTATTTAGAAGAATATGATCAAGATTCTGAAACCGAACAAGAGTAAAAGAATGACCATGAATATGAAAATAATTCAAGTACCGCCAACAATGCAGGCATTTATTTTGAAAAAAAAAATGCTTCAAGTGGTGTGCCTTTCCTCCTTTGATTGAGTGATTATTAGGTGTTTCCTGGCGCGTCAACGACTGTCATTTGTCCCGTAATTATGATGGTGAGATTCGGCGCTAACGTCGGATAGGGGTTTTCCTAACGAGGTTTCTACCACTAGCGGGATACTGCCCTAGCCGAGACGAGCTTTGTGAGCTCCCGACACGTGTTGTAGTGTGGTGCATGTAAGTGTAAGTACGTGGCCCGTTTGATAGGATACTGCACCGGCATGGGCCTGGCGTTTGTCGGAGGAACCACGGGAAACTACCGTTCAAGTAGCCGGCTGCAAGAATTCTCCTCCAGAAAGGTGCTGAATTCGACCTAGCCATCCAGCTAGAATCGAAAATCCTGGCACCGTCAGGACACAAAACCTAGAACCTTCCGTTCAGAGGCAGTGCAATAACATCGATTGAAGCCCTGAACCACCTCAGCTGGTCGTCCCCTAATATTGTCTCATTCACCCCGTGGTGTTCCACTTCCCTCGTTCTCACTCTGCCCCATTGACTCTCATTCGTCTTCGACGAAAACCGAATACCCCGGTTTACCAATGTGTGTGTCGCTATCCCATGTGAAAAATCTTGCCTTCACCGGGACTCCAACTCCAAGATTTGCTTCATCATAAATCTTGGATATCAATTTTGGAGAAAATAGGTTGAACGGTTTAGCTGTTAGTTCTATTGTTCACGGACGGACGGACGGACAGACAACGGACAGACAGAAAGACGTTTGCCGTCATTCGATTTTTCGGTATCAAGGACCCACAAAACATGCATTCTGGCTACAGTATGTGTTAGAGTTTTTTTCTAAATTTAGCAACTAGATTTATTCACTTTTTTGTTAAAATGGCTCTGTTATAAGAGTTTTTCTGCCGAAAATTTGTTTTTTTGCACAGCATTACATAATTTTCTCTCTACTGCGTACTCTACTGTCGCGAGAAATTAATAGTCACCGACTGACTAACTTTTCTTTAAACCGGCAGTTCTAGCGTGAGCATATAGTGTGTTAGAGGCCAAAAACTGCGCGTTTACAATTTTTGAAAAAGTGAGAATGTGAAAATATACGAATGATATTGAGAAAAACTGTTTTTTTATGTTATATATTGTAAGTATGTTTTTACAAATAATGTCAGATGAAATGTACCCAAAGCATAAATTTGTTTGATGCCAAGTGTACACTGAGAAAAAGCGAACCTGTTATCTCCTATAATGACTCTTCTTTCGCCTAGCAATAAGAAGTGATAGCTAATATAAAGCTTAAACCACTCTTTCAGATGACTAAACAACATACTAATACTATCCAACTTAATGCGTCATTCAATGTTTTATGAAAAGTCCTCGGGCATGTTCGGGTACAGACGGCTCGATAGGTCTCGCGCCCCCTTTCACTTGTCTCTTCGCCTCCCTTTTGGGGGGGCGCCCCCAAATTTTAGAATCAATGTTGTAGATAGTGCGGTGTTGCTGTGACTAGTTTCTTAGTTTGAGATTTCAGCTATATGCAAACTGTATTCCGAAAAGTGATATCCCGCCGAATAAAACATTAAAACTAAGTCTTTAGGTCTGATTTTCATAATAACTTCTAAATTTTCAAAAATTGCAATGCTCAACTTTTTCGTTGAAGCGTCGGGAATTTACGAGTGACAACTCGGGCTTTGGAGTGGTGGGCAAGAGAAGCGCTTGCAAGACCGAAGTAGTTGAGTGCCAATCCCAGTGTTGGGAAAAACGTTTTCTGGGCTGGTAGTACTTTTACGTGTTCAAGTAGTTTTATAATATTACGTAACCGATACAAATAATGTGAGAAAGTATTGTCATACCATTAGTTTTTAATGCGATAAATAATTAATTTGTGAAGTTTTTACATAAACCTCAGAATATATTTCCAAATATTTCTGAAATCACTCTCCTCTGTACTTCGATTTTTTCTAAGTGACCGACGACATTAGGTCATTGTTACACCTCCTGCGTTATAAAATTAATCTTTTTAATTAATTCGCGAATGTCCTTAATGGGGTTCAGGCCTCAGAAATGTGCTTACCACTGTTTTTCGTTTAGTTAACTAAATATGCTCATTAATTCCATGAAAAATCGTTGATTATCTCTATGATAATAGCACGCGTGGAATTAAAATTCCACCGTGCAATTAAAACAACACACCTATCAATCAGAATTCAGACAAGAGCTCAATCGTTTAATTAAGAAACTATAAGACAGTCGTAGCCAAGGTATTTGCAGTCGGCCATGAAACATGAACAAAAATGTACATCACAATTTACGTAGTACCTACAACAGCTACATAATTTTTTTTTTTTTTATTTGTTGCGTCTCTACCTTGACGCAACGCGTCTCCAAGCCCCCTTAAGGGGCGTTGAGCGCTTTAGCACAGGGGAGTAATCCTCTATTAAAGCGCCACATTTTAATATTTGTCAAGTCTCGTCACGTCGCAGTCAGTCATTGCCTTTTACCCCTTCAGCCAGGGGCTCGACGACGTTAGGTCCCGGGGTTCCTGGCCGGTCACCCAGCCACGAACCCGCGAGTCTCGAATGCGCTTAACCTTCGTGACTTTCGGAGCGTAGTAAACGCATTCGGCTAGCGCCGCCGGCTTATAAATAAGGAATGATAAAAAATAAATACATAAATAAGGAATATAAATAAGGAACATAAATAAGGAAATGATAAATAAGGAATGATTAAAAGTAAGTTGGGGAAATACATAAATACATAAATAAGGCTACATAAATAAGGAATGATTAAAAGTAAGTTGGGGAAGCAAACGTTGAGCTAGCTGACATACGGAACAACATAAAATATTTAACGTGAATAAATGAAATGTTTTACATGTAAAATATTTTGTCTTAGGATTACGAATATAAAAAATGTAAACATCAGTTGTCTTTACCAGTTCTAAAAAGTATGCTATAGAAAAAATGTGTCAAAAGTGACTAGTTTTTTTTCAATATTTATACATATTGTATTCTCTCTCATACATGTCTTTACTTTTCGTGGGAATAATGTTTTCATGACTTTGTCAGCTTCTAATATTTTATCCGCAATATGTTCAGTACCTTCCATTTGTAAATATTTCGGGGAAACAAAAACAATGCAAGACCCACTAAAATATATATTTTTCAGAAGAAATACTACGTCATGAAATGCATGCCTCGGGTGAGAAAGATGTGCTTGAATTTCTTAAAATTTGAATTATTCGTAAATGGAAACGAAAAAATGTTTAACGTAACATGTGTATAGAGGTATAATTGCACTCATGGTATATAAGAAAACTCGCTCCTATAGTCGCTCGTTTTCTTGAACATACAATTTATGCAATTATACCGCTCTTTATACACTCGTTTCGTTAATTACTATAAAAAGATTAATGTTATAAGGCATGAGGTGTAACAATGATCTAATATCATCGGCCACTATAAGAAATCGAAGTATAGTTTGATCACATTCCTTCCCTTAAATTATTTGTTCATACAGAGGCATTAATGCGTATTTTGTAGTACATCATCAATAAATTAAATATAGATTAAATGACGCGATTTAATTGAATTGCCTTAACATTATATTAGCGCCAAATAATGCTCTCGTACTCTTCTTGAGATATTGAGATATTTTAGGGTCCATTCAAAAGAAAAGGGAGCACTTCTCAAAAATATAGAAGTACGATTATTTCAACCACCAAATTTTGCCTCAATTTTTCATGAATTTTCGATTCCATTACATTGCCTAAGATATTTCCATAACACCATTTATAATAAATAGAGTGATAACTAAAAGAGGTAGTACTTTACAGAGTATGTTTACTTTCGTTCAAGAAAATTGAATAAAATTTTATTTTAAATTTTCTACACGTTTTTTATGTCGTTTCATCCTCAAAATTTCATTTCTAGTGCATAAGGTAAATGCATAAATAAAAATATGTAAATTGTCAATTTTCATCAACATATTTGAAATGCTATTCTATTCTCCATTTGAGGCTGAACGTATTTGTTTCTACACTGCAGCAAACAAGAGAATGTTCTATAGCATTTTGTCATTTGGTATGGAGTGTGTTTAAATTTTTTTAACAAGCAGATAGTTCTTTAATAAAAATATTTTTATAATAATCTAGAACAGTCTATACAACGCGACACCCGCGGTGTACTTTTCAGCGGCCCTTCATATGAGATTTCAGTAGTGCCTATTTTTTAATTGATGACAAATTCAAGAAACATATGTTATTAAAATCTGAAACGTTAAAGAGTTGATTTTTTCTCTCTCAGTACGGTCTTACAAAATTAAGTGCATTGATTTTATTGCTGTTGCCAGAGGCGGAATTGAGGTGGGTAAGGGAGGGGGCATCTGCCCCCACCCCAATGTTGGGACAAAATTTGTTAAAACATTTCATTTCGCGGATCATCAAATTTATATAATGTCATTTGAAGGAAAAATCACTATCTTCAATTTTGTAGTTGTAGAATGTCGTCGAAAAAATTCAAACTTTGCAATAAGCGAAAATTCAGAGTTAACAATAAAAAGTGGACCTATGTCACCTTTATAATTAATTTTTTCTATTATTAAAAGAAATTAAATATAGCCATATTTTTAGAATGTTTTTAAAAATGTAGTACGGGCATGTAAAGTACTCCCACAAAATTAATGAATGTTTTTCAAACCCGCAGAGTTTCCATTGAGGCCAGATCGGCAGAGTTTCAATTTGGAAAAAATCCTATGCATGGTTTAGGTGCTACACCACGTGTTAGACGATTTTTCCCCCTAAATTTAGCAACTGGATTTCTTCACTTTTTCGTTATCAGGCCCCGGCAACAAGTTTTACTGTCGAAGATTCGCCGTTTTTTCGCGCAGCATTACATAACTTTTTCTCTACCGCATAAGTGGTAACGAGAAAATAAAAACGTTTTTGTGATAGCACAATTTATTTTCTTGTTTTTCATATTTTTTAATCAGATAAAAAATGTGTTAAGTTGACGTCAAATTTAAAATTAATAAAACGTTTCGCGTTGTACAAGGTGTGGGTGATGGGACGGGGTCCAAGAGAACTTCTTAAAAATATTATGATAGAGTTATAGTATAACTACTCATATGTCATATGGTTTAGGATAACTTTTTACTATCTTATTCGGGGGGACCCTTTGCCCCAATACAAGATCCGAAATCCCGCCTCTGGCCGTTGCTGATGTCACCAGTTCTAAGACAGTGATTCTCATATGTAATGTTCAAAGTCATATGGAAAGGAATCTTGCATTCGACATTCTCTCCTTATCGATGACCTTGCAAGGGTCGCGTTGCAGCGTCCGGCGTGAGACTCAGGCGAACTTCCCTTCTCAGGGACCAACGCGCATGCGCAGCATGGAGGCCGTTTAGTCGTTGTTGAGCTGACAGACATTGGAATAGTTTAATTTCAGTGTAGTATGTTGAATTCAAAACATTCATTTTTGCTCGTTACCGTGAGAAGTTGTGAATTCCATGTCTTGTGTTGTGAAAAATAGTAGTCTACTTTCAGGGTGCTATACAGTCTTTGTGGTACACAGTTTTTAATTATTCGTTTTTTGCTTTATTCGGTACTATCAGTTCAATCACTACTGTCTCTCATCATTGCTAAACGTTGTAGGATAGGGTCAGAGGGCAAATAACTTATGGCTTTAATAATAAATGGGAGAATCTGTATTGCTTTGTTACATGCAGAGGAAAATCCGTGTGTTTGTTGTCTAACTACATGTGTGTTCCTAAGAAAGTATTTCGACTAATCACAAAACTTCAATAATTCGGAATGTCAATTATATCAGGTCTGGCAGACATCTGAATATTTTTCAATTCAATGTGGTGAAAGCACTGGTATTTCAAATATTGTACAGTTGTGTTTATTTATTGGAATTATTTTTTAGGAGTTCACGGTAAAGGAAGAATTTGTGAAACTGCTGCTATTAAATTAACTCCCTGGAGGAAAAGGCATATTTATTTTTTTTTCTTCATGAGGCTTTTTACAGCTTCAGAGGATGTCGATTTCGATTATCCGCGTCGGGCACCCACTATGTTCCTCAGGGGACACAAGAACCTTTTACCCTAGACACACTTGCGGGCTCCTCTCTGAGTGGACAGCAGTCACGAAGCCTTCCGCGACAACTCACATATAAACAAACAAATGAACAAATGAACGAACAAATCAACGACGCCGGTGGCGCTAGCCGAATTCATTTACTACGCTCCGTGAAGTCACGAAGGTTAAGCGAATTCGAGACTCGCGGGTTCTTGGTTGGGTGACCGGCCAGAAATCCCGGGATCTAACGTCGTCGAGCCCCTGGCCGAAGGGATAAAAGGCACTGACTGCGACGTGACGAGACTTGACTTGACTTGAGATTATTCTCAGTAACGGAGTATGTGTATGTTAATGAGTATAGTATGCTCAGTAACGGAGGATTACTCCAGAAGAAAGCGCTCAACGCCCAACAAGGGTTAAGGGACGCGTTGCATCAACACCGTCGCAACGAATTAAAAAAAACAACAACGAATAAACAGACAAATGACAAAAAACAATAGACAAATAGACAAATGGAAAATGACAAAGAGACGAGACAAAGAGCGAAACGAATAAATAAAATTCTTTCATATCAATGCGTTTACCACCAGGAAGTTTTGTGTGAAAAAGTTTTGAAGTTTGACCATGTGATGAAAGTTGAATCCCGGGTGATAAATTTTATCAGATTGTCTTCTACTTGCCATGAATTGTTTAGAAATCTTTTTGATGTGTTAGATACTAAGTAGAATGACGTAATTCTTCACGCAGTCGTAAGATGGTTTATTAGAGGGAAAACACTCGGACGCTGTCTTTTGGATGAGGTCAGACAATTTATGAAATAGTTTCCAGGTCAAAATAATCAGGAACTTGATGGTAAATCTTGGCTACTTGATCTAGCGTCCTTGACAAATATCACTTCGAAATTAAGTGAATTAAAGAAGGAATTACTAGGGAAAGGTTGCAACAGCTCAGGTACGGTACTTCTAGGAAATGCTTTTCAGAAGAAACTGAAGCTATGGATTGAACATTTAAAAAGAAATTCCCTTTCGCATTTTTCGAATTTGAAGTCTATTGTTGAAACTGTAAGTGGCAATAAATGTGTACTTCTATCTTTTGCTCTACATCTCAAAACTCTAGCAACAGAAATTGCTAACAGATGACCCGCTTTTCAAATCTTGAGCTGTGGCAATGTTCATCAATAACACTGGGCAACACTCATTTTGGTGACTCAGATATTAAACTTTTCCTGGGTATTTCGATCTCACTGATTGAATAAAGTGCATTAGTTTTTCCCTATCAGCACTAGTTTTGTAAATACAAAATTATCATCATATACCTCACTTCCACACTGCGTGTGCTAGAATTTGGTGTCTCTCTTCCATTGGTGAAATTGTTGGTGAAATCTTTCACCTTACTCTTCACTTAGACCATCAAGTGAAGGAAAGCAATCCAAGTGGCTATGTAGGTAGGTAATGAGCCTTAATACTCATTGCAGCCAATCACATGGAAATTGGAATGCATTATTTCTACTAATTGTGAAAAGTTTGCTGCTTTATGCTTTCCTAGAAAGTTTTTCACAACTATAACAAAAAAAGACCAGGCACTCCATTCATTTCCGTTCATGGATCCCAAGAAATTTGAATAATTTACGAGCTTTCTTATTTGAGAACCATTGAAAATCCCTGCTTTCAGTTTCTTGTTGGTGACTCCTGGAAATGTACGTAATATACACTGGAAGTACAAAACATCCCTTCCCAACGACTATACAAATTCATCAAGCTTCATCAAGCCTACCTCGATATACAAAGGAGAGAGAATAATTTTCTCTCGTGCAACTAAGTGTAAATTGATCACATTGTTTTCCCCCACAACTATCCTCCTTTCCTCAGAGACCAAATTTTCTCAAACAATACTCACTTATGTCTCTGTTATCTCACAGAAATATAAAGCAGGGAGAGTTTGTTGTGCCGCTCTGTTGACCGCGAAGAAAATTCACCATCTTCAGATCAACACAAACTACCCACTGATGTTCATAATACTTAATCTTTTTGAAACTAAAGAAATTGTATCGTAGTCTTCTTTCATGCAGAATAAGTGACTAATTGGAACAGAACCGTTTTTGTTGCCGTTGTGTAAGAGTACACATTTCAGAATTATTCTTGAGCTGTCAGTCAAAGGTCGCCATTCATCTGACTTATATTCTGTAAACCAACTTTTTAATAAGAACTTCTACATCGTTGTAGAACAGTTTCTTCTTTCGTAAAGGAAAGGAGCAAATCCTTTTTCCGCTGACGGAAAAACGCAATATTTATTCCCGGTAAAAGAAAAGTCTTTTCTTTTGGCAAGGCAAAAATAACAATCATTAATATGGTTTTAGGCCCCCTCCAAACCATCGGTGCCCCGAATGTTAGACTTCTTGAACCATTTATCCACTGTCGCAAATATTTCGTACATATCATGCATATCATATCAGGAGCCCACATCTTGATCTCGGAGCTTGACACCAAAATAACTCAAATATGTCCTATTTATGAACTCAGAAATAGGTTTTCAATTTTCCTTGAAAGAGTACCCGCCACATGTATCGAAGAACATGCGGACTATTCAAACACTGTTTCCTGAAGAAGCTATTCATATATAGAAGTAATAAATAAGCGAATTGTAGGTTACCTCGTTCGTAACTGCGAGAACACTTTAGATAGAAATTAGCATGCATTAGATGCAACCGCATTCATTTCAAGTTATGAACTAACTCAAAAACGAAAAGCTGTTTAATGTAGCTCGTTGCTTTTTTTGTTGATAGAAAGACAGGCTGGAAAACCTTTGCAAAACGACAAAATTTACAGCAGGTATAGAGACATTGGACAAATTATTGTGATTAAGGAACGTGAAGTTTAATTTCTAAATAACATAACATAAGCACTAAAAATATGTAAAAGAAACAGTGCACATTACTAAAAAGAGGCGGGAAATTCAAATTTGTCTGTTTATAATGAAATAGACTACATATTGATCCAAAATGAACTGATTCCGAAAGTGACGAAAATCGTTTTTTTCACTGTAACTTCAAAAGTAGAGCTGATGCAGCCAAGCAGTTAGCATTCTTGGAATCAGCGCCCCTGAAATACGACAGCTCTAAAATTTCAGGCACCAAAAAAAAGTTTGTTTGTTTGTTTGTTTGTTTGTTTGTTATTTTGTTGCCCTGTGTAATCGATCTGCTTCTGTGAACGGTAGTGAGCTTTGAAGTTAGGTTTCTGAAATCTTCCAAATGTATAAACTTGAAGAATTAGAAAAATATTAACTTTTCAAGAAAACATCTTTGAAATCACTTTCTACAATTACTGGTATCTGGTGTACAGAAATCATTATCCCATGATTCGTAGGGTTGCTTTGAAAGTGTATTCATATTTCGGATTCACATATCTTTGCGAAGTTGTATTTTCATTAATCAGTATAATGAAATATTAATACCCATCCTGCCTGAAAGACTCACGGCCTGATAACACATTAAAAGCAGCCTGTACATGCCACAGGCCATATTTTTCGCAACTAGCAGGAAACACTCTGTCAGACGTCACAGTAATTATGCATTACTGCTTGTGAGTAAATGTTATGTATATAAAATATTTCTCCTTTTTAATATTAATAATAATAATACTCTCAGACTAGTTGTAGAGTGGTCGTGATATAATAGTCACATGGCGGGAAGGAATCTGCCCGTTGCGCCCGAGTAGACAAAATGGTTGGTCAACGCTGATCTAGAATTTTATCCGTATTTTTATATAAATTTTTATTCAATTTATGTGACTTGTATAAAAATTGAGTGTAAAGGTTGAAAAAAGATTTTCTTCAGTTTTGCCCGTTTTAATTATATTTAATAAATCAACCCTCTAAATCAGTGATCGTCAAATCGTGGATCGCGAGCTACTAGTAGATCGCGGGCCGATTTTCTGTGGATCGCGGTCACGCTGAAGGTTGGCTAACCTGGACTTGTTCTACAGAGCCAAATAGATGGCTCTTATTTTTCTTGTATACAGTTTTATTAATTTTTTAAATGTGTAATAGAAATGTATGTTTATAGAAAATAAACAAATACATAAAGATTTGAAAAAAATGGTTTCTTGGTTGCTCACAAGCTTCTAAAGCGTGGCGACCACTGCTCTATATAATACTCATTAATGTTTGCCGTGCGATGGGAAATTCAAGTATAGTTTAAAGGAATCGCAGATAAGAGCGTGAATTGGCAAGGCAGCTCAGAGTCAATTGCACCCCGCTTTCAACTTGCGGGGCGGAAATACGTGTTCCTCTAGTGTGGAGCTGGGTGCGCGGGAATGCGTCTCTCGGCGCGGGCGGCGGCGGGGGGAGGGGGAGGGGGAGGAGGGGGAAGGTGGGGGTGCCGCGGCCGGGCCTTCTTCACGGCCGGCGGCGGGTGCAACGCGCCTGCCCATCAGCCCACATCCTCCCTTGCCGAGTGGCCGCCCTCCCCACTTTCAGACGGCCCCTTCCACCGCAGCGGTCCCGGCTTATGACTACCGACTGGCGTGCCTCCTCAAATTGTTGCTCTCATTAATGGGCTTTTTATCTTTAATTAGTCCATTCGTTCCGGCTCAGATTATGGACATCGGGATCACTTGCACAGTCTAGACCAATTATTAGTGAAGTAGTAAGTGTCACGCTTTAAGCGCCGTTTACACGAGGACAGCTAGCTGGCCGACGGGGACTTTCGCTAGACAACGACTGGGCTCGTGTAAATTCCGGCAAGCAAAACATAGTTTGTAGAACAGCTGGCTGTCTTGTTCCACTTGCCAGGTGCACATCAAGTTTTCGGACGGACCAGTAGAGGGGACATGCCGTAAACAGACAACTATCGCAGTGAAAATGCGCAAAAAGTAGCCGCTTGATATATAATCTTATGCGATTTAGACGTATTTTATACTTGTTGGGATGTTAAAGCTTATAGCAAGTGCACAGCAAAAAGCAAGATCGAAAAGAAATCGCAAATGAAACTTATTAATTGTTGTGATGAGCCGCCCTGTTGGCCCAGGTGCTCAGGGCACTGCACCGAAGAACGCATTGCAGAGGGAGTGGCCTCGCTCACATTTAGGCTAAAGCTAAGTTAGCTATTTATTAATATATCAAAACTCATTTGTAAAGCGTTAATCCACGGTATAAGAAAATCGTTTAAAAAATTATGAGAAACGATTTGCTGTGTAAGATGGTGAACTGTCACTGTAGTGTATTGTTGAGTAGACCATCACGTTAGGAGTTAAATCGCAATTTTTTTCTTTTACCAATGTTACCTCACAACTACATAACTTTAATCCCCTTTTCTTCAGCATTAAAGAAATGTAACTTCGACCACTCAAGCGCTCACCCCATCGATCCTCATCCTTAGAAGAAAGTCGGTCACGTTTCGTTAATTTTTAATCTAAGCTAATGCTGAAAAACTTTGTTCAGATGGGTGGCACGTTTTTGTAAACTGAATAGTATAGACAGTAGCTTCCGAATTTTTGAAGTTTTAATGCAGACATGTTAGCTCTGTTCTTACGATGCGGGTGACGTGCACGGCCCCCGTGAAGCAAGTGCGCTGCACGCCAACAATGTCCCAGAAGAGCATCATTACACCGAGGCTGTGGGCTGCGAACCCGTGAAAGGCATGGATGATTTTAATTATGTTGTGGCAAGGTGTGCATTCATGTATCGCCTCTCAACACGAAGCCTTCCTCTAATGCCTATCCCCTTCCCACTAAGTGGCTGAGTGAGAGAGTGAATATTAATTCCGGGTGCGTCAACCACTGAAGACGTTAATTCCGTAAGTGTAGCGCATGTAATGCCTCGGAACCTGTCGTGATACTCCCCCGCTAGATCGTGATATCCTTATACGTCGGCTTGTTTTGTCTTCCATGTATCCCACCCAGCAAAGCATCGTTCTAGCCGGGACAAGCTCCATGCTCCCGACTGATTTCGAGATGTGTTGTATTACAATGTGCTCAAGATTAATTGTTCGTACAACATTGTAAGATGGTACGCGCAAGATTGAAGTGTGTATGTGTGTGTGTGTGTGTGTGTGTGTGTGTGTGTGGAATGGGAGGCAAGGGGACAAGGATGAGGAAGGAAAGATCGCACGCGGCCCGTGGGTACTGTTCAGACATTCGCCTGGTATTGATCGAAAAAACAGAAATAATACAGATCAGAGTAACCAGCCGATTACATTTTCCTCTAGAAATCAGTCAGTGATGGAATTCCATCGTTGGGGTTTGATTCTTAAGACCTACCGGTCAACGATGCTGCAGAGGCATTGATGCAATTTCGCTGAGCTATCACAAGAGGTCTATCCCGGAAACTAGTGTGAGGAAAAGTTTAGATATCTGCGGCGCAATGGGCCTACGATCCACTGCAATTTGCGCCATCTTAGGAGAAACCTGGTTCCCAACCACTTAACCATTCCAAGGTCCGACGGGCTCATGAGACAGAATAAAAGTAGGTACTTACACCGACACGGGCTTCCGTACCCCATCGGCGCGAAGATTATGAAAAATAATGATGTAACCAAGAGATTGCACTTGGAATTACGAGTCAGCCGGGATCGAGACATCCGAAAACAGAGACTGATGGGAACAGACGCAAATAAGGTAACATGCACTTAACTGCAATTGAGTATATCTCGGTGGCAATGATTTACTAAATAAACTGAAAATATCAACATAATAACAACAACAAAAACAATAATAATAATAGTAATAATAATAATAATAACAATAATAATAATAATAATAATAACAAAAATAAAGCAAAAATGCCTCTACAGCACCCACCTCCTGGAGAAAAGAGAGGTGAAGTCTTAGATCGTGGATGGACTGCAAACCATAGGCGCGAGACGAATAGAGAAAGAATGATAGATCCGAAGTCTTTGGTGGTGGAGATTCAGGATGCAGCATTAGTTGTAGGACTCCCGCACGAGGAAGGAATAACTAAATCATCCCCCCCCCCCTGGGGCGGCTTAGCGTGGTGTAGCGCCGCGGTCGGCTGCGGGGAGCCCAAAATATAAAAAAATTCTTATACATTTAGATGTATATTTTTCGCAGAAAAGGCTGTCCCTGCTCTTTCGTATTTTTTATCTTTTATTTTCTCCATCCTTCCTTGGGTGAAGGGAGGAGAAGTTTTCACCTGAGTCATATTTGTTCTCGCCCGTAGGGCGTTTGGGCCAACTAACGGATTTTCATGATCAGAGAACCAAACGATCTGTTTTCAGCATGGGAGTGATATAAGATGTGTAAAATTTCTTAAATTTAAAACTACGAGATAAAGCATTATAGGATCCCAGACCATTTGATTTTCTTCATGGTTTTCGTTTTCGTATTTTATCATTAGAGGCCAAATTTACTTGCATCAGAACTGTCAAAAATATGCCTAAATATCTTACAAATTTACATTAAATATGCATTTAAATTTTACAGGAGCATAAATATTTTTTACAAAAGTCTATGTAAAAACTGGCTACCTGATAGTTCATTGGAAATTTCGCGGTTGATGAATTAAAAAAAGGTCTGAAAGATACATTTTCTAATTTATGAAATGGAATGTTAGAGGCGATAAAAACAAAACAGATATTTTACAATTATCTTCGGGCTGGCAACTGGAGCTACATGGCCAATTTGTTTCTCAATAGCCGATAAACGAGTACCGTAGCGGATGATAAAGTTGGTTATTGGAATGAAATAATCTAATTTAAGTGTGAACAGTTGCTTGTTTGACCGTACTGGGAAATTTGGAGTTTTCTTTCAGACTAAGCATATTTTCTACAAGCGTAACAGCCAATTTTCTATTATTTTAAAATAGGCGTTTTGTTTACTTTTACGTATCCTAGAATATTAGTAGTATAAAGTTACAAGTGTAAAGTGGTATTTTCGGCGGGCATTTTCATGTTGAACATTTTTATTTGTGCTATGCAAATTCAGTACAAAAGTAAATTTTAAACATTTAGTTGCCTGACTTGACCATAATCTGTTATAGAAAGTTACATAAAAATATAGACTATTTTATCCCTTACCAATAGACAGAGATGAGTCCACTGACTCACAATTTTTCCTGTATGGTGGATCGGAAGATGTGTAACGATGAGCATTGGACGTACACAGGTTAGTGGATTGCAACACGTAGCATATTATGTTGACAAAAAATCGAAACCGAGATTTTGACGGAAATACACTTCTTGGAATTCCAATTTTTCTTGAAAACTTTTTCGGTTTGTCAATGCTTTGCTTTCGCAAACATAGGTTTGTTTATCTTCGACATATTTCAATTAACTTCTAAATATTTTCTGATATTTCTCCCTTACCACCTGACGATGAAGCTATGTAACCTCTAATTAGTCAGTTCAGTCTTAAAAAGTGCTGAAAATTGATACACAAAACACGATCGTTTCAGCGTTTGTTTTTACAACTTTTAAAATGCACAAATGCAGTTTTATTCTCGCAAATAACTTATAAATTAACACGCGGATTACTCGTTTGTTTTATTTACGCAGTAATAGTACAAAATTGAACGTTACCATATGTAGGTGTTGTTAATGATGCCGAAATAATGCAAATGCTTGAAAACGTCTTCTTACTTGTTCGTGACGTCTATCGCAAAAAGTTTATCGCTTTTCCTTTTCCATTTTTCTTACCGCTTCTCCCAACTGGCCAATCATAAACTGTGACTCATCTTTCTTAGGAGGCGTTATACATCGATTGTTATGTCGATGTCCAATAAACCGCGTATGTACTAGAACATAACATCTTCGATTTTTAACATAGTTTTCAGTAATTGCAATATTTGGCGCCTTTTGTAACTGTGTTGGACATGATTACTTTCGTGGAAAAGTCCTATTAAATACCACTCGTGGTTTGGAAATTCTTAGATAAATCACCTCCTTGCTTCGCGAGTCGGAGATTTATCGACAATTTCCAAAGCACTCGTGGTATTACCTATGAAACAATTTATAGAATCGAAGGGATTTGTCCTGTTGATGCCAATCGATGTTGCATAGCTACTGTTCACAAAATGTAGTATGATCGCTAATATAACCTCGACTGGCGTCAAAAAAAATTAAAAATCTTGAGTAAACATGGTTTGGTGAGGAAAAACAATTTATATGTGTTATTGATGAGATGCGTGAAGATACTCAGTCTGTCAAGGAGCAACATTCTATGATTGCGAAATGCTTCGGAGAAATCGAAGAGTATAACACCTTTCGCAGGAATATGATACTACACATTGTTTCTGTAGCAAGTGTAGTATCGGGTCGGTGATATTGAAGCGAAAATAAAGCCTCTAAAAGTAATATATTTCATTCCCTTTGAGCATTTTGTTTTCTCGGGAATGGAAGGCAACGTTTGTCGAAGACAGTCAATATCGGCTGGCAACACTTCATTCAGCCCGTCCTCGGCCGCATTCTTTCTTTCCCCAGCTGGTGACGCATGCGTCGGCCTCTCGCGAACTCGTCTGCGGGCTGCAAACAGCCCCCCCCCCCCCCGGCGTCGGCGCGTCATCCCATTTGCGCCGCGGAACTAAAGCAGCAACTCGCCAACCCTCTCTTCCTGCCTGCGCCTTTCCTGGCGGCGAGCGAAGTATCGGCGGCGCGGCGTTGGGAGCCGGTGAGGTCCGCCAGGCGGCGGAGACAGGCGGGGTTGCGGCGGGCGCGGAGGCGTGGGTGGGGCGGGGCGGGGCAGGGCGGGGGCGGGGGCAGGGCCGAAGGGGCTGCGTGCGGCACGTCCTTCTGACAGCGGCTGCGGCGCGGCGACATGCATGAAGCCAGGCGTGCGGGCGCGGGCGCGGGGCTGGGGCGGGGGCCGCGGCGGGCGCCGGGGCTGGCGCGGAGGCGGGGGCGGGGGCGGGCGGCGAAAGGCCCGGAGCGCGGCGCCTTCACGGTCCTTGCGACGCCGCCGCGGCAAATAGCACACTTGTGCGAGAGCAAAACGCGGGGGCGTGCGGAACGGGAGCGCCGCGGGTGGCCGCTGGACAGCGCCAGGCACCACGCACCGGCAACCGCCGCTCGCCAGCCGGCGACACGCCACGCCACGCCACGCCACGCCACGCCACGCCACGCCACGCCAGCGCCCGTAGAACCAAAGCAAGAGTGCGCTTTGCATGCGCTATTGGAAATGACGCTTCGCGAGAATGGATTGTTGAAAAATCACCTGCTGCCCTCAATCGCACACAGCGCGGCCATAAGCTTAATGATCCATAAATTACGATTAAACATCAATTGAAGAAGATCGGGAGGGCTGCTGACTCGAGTACCACAGATTCTATCTCGGGCGAGGGTCGGACATTTGCTAGACGTGTTTAACATCCTTGGATTTGTGCCTTTTGCCGGAATCCAATTCGTACTTCGACTGTTCTGATCGTTACTTTCCGGATGCAGTTGATCCCTTCCAGGCAGTGGTGGTTCTTGCCGTTGTTGCAGTGTTGCACAACAACCAGAAATTTTCGGCCAATGTCCCTTGACACGTTAACGTTAAACATAAATCACTTTAATAACGTGCGAGTGATCTATCTTCGAATGAACGTCTTTTGTACAAGCGTTAACAGACGAAGAGAGACCCTAGCGAGCGTCCGAAAGCTGACCTCATCGAGGGAGTTGGGTTTCAGCTACAACAACCGGGTCTTGGCGTACAATACAAGCCGAACTTCTTCTTAGTAGTATGATCTTTCTACTGTGTTGCAAATGATTCCCAACACCGACACGTGGAGCAGCACCTCTCAAGCCCGTGATGGATTTCAGCCACCGAGGTATATGGAATTCAGAAAATAGATAGCACAGTTGCGTATGCTGGTATGCCTCGTGGACGAGTTCTGTGTGAGCTGTTTTGAGTGTGCAGTGGATTACGGTGATTAGTCAAACGTCATTTATTACGTGTTTACACAACGTATTAAACGTGAAAATACTAGAAATATTAATTTATCCGTATAAATTTGCCCGAAAATGTAATAACATTTGTTTTGACAAAAATATTTATTTTTATGCCACATAATCAAAATATTTATTTTTTAGTTGATGTGCAATTTGGTTTACGAAAACCTTTGGGCGCTTATTGAATTTCCTCCAAACTTCAACCGCTCAAGATTAAAGAGGAGAATATGTTTTTATCTGAAAGTCCGAGTCCTAGGAATGACGTATCTGCAACATCCTGGTTCGTGCTCGTGCGGCACCAGGTGAATGCGGCACTGCGTCCAGGTGAATACGGGAGCCGTATTAAAACTGGCCATGACCAGCGCCATCCCCTCTTCCTGCCTTAAACTCAGTTTACAAGATGGCAAGTGAGCTGACCGACAGCCCGCCAGACAATACCTCTCTTAAGCTGGCACTACCAAAATCGATTACCACAAAACCATATATGCCACCATTTAGAACTATTTAATGGCTAATGAATTACACAAAAATAATTTTTTTGTTCCTCAAATTTTTCCGTAATTAATGGAGAGCTAGCTTAAGATAATGCTGGCACTACCACACTAACACACTATTCTGGCTTCCTCTATCCTCCCTCTCTTTCTCTGAACTTTCCGGTCTACTCTTCCCGGCGTCTCCCACTGTTTGTTTGCTCGTAACCTCAGGGCTAACCACGTTCACGTTCTTGTCGCCTTTCGGCTTCGCGACATTAGCAAACGCGAGGGCATAACTTCCTAGGATATTCTGAAACTTTTGCAAGTCCGTGTATCCTACACTTCGCAACAAATTCTGAATAGATACAGGATACTGTCGCGTTAATATGCATATGATCTCTTGATCACTAACAGGAGGTGATTGCGATTTGAGTTCCATAATCTTGCGCGTCGTGAAATCTCTCATACTACCAAACTCTAGTCATAGTACCGCACTCATAAACGCATGTGGATTCTCTCTTCCGTCGCAAAATTCCTTCGGAAAATTTTAACGAAGATGGTAGTGAAACATGCAGCAGCTCATCTAGCATGTTCGGAGCTATTTTAACTTCCTTTAACCCGTCAATTTCGGATTTATGTACCGTTACTTGTGTTTCACGTTTCTTAACGTCGCTTTTCAGCTCAGCATATTACCATCTGGACCTCATTTTTCAAAGTCGAATACGACAACTGGACATTCGCTTCTACTTGTGTGATAGCCGCCGTGAGTTCATTGCGATTTTCCGCGGCACTGACTTCAACAGCACGCGACTTTCTCGCGTATTTCAACTATGCTCTGATTCTCAACGTCGATCTTCCCCTCTATGTGAGCTTTAATGTTACTGCTGATTTCCTCGCCTACTTTCCTTACGTACTCTTCCATCATCTCCTGTCAACTGATCTTCTCGTCTAATAATTTATTCTACTCCATGAATTCCCTACTAATTTTATCCTGATTTCCGATACCATGTATTTCCTGTATTTCCGTATCCTGTTTTTCCGATATCTTTTTTTTCGATACTCATGTCATCGTGTTTTTCCGATAGTTCACGAATCAATTTTCTATCCCGTTTATCCTGTTTCTCTGCAAATTCCTTGTTCCTTTTATTCAGTTCCTCTAACAGTTCATTAAGGTCCTCCAAATATTTTGCTAATGATCGCGTGTCGTAATCTACGGTATGTTGGAAATGACTTGATTCTATCGTAGCTTAAGAAAATGGTGCAGGTTTCATTTTCTTTGAAATTCCTGATTTTTGCAAAAATTCTATTTTTTGGCGTCTTCCTACATCTAAAATATTGAAGATAGAGTTTTTTCATTAATGAGATCTGTTCTTTAAAGACTGATTTTGAAATGTCATGTACAATTTTTCGAAATTTTGAGTAGTTTTCGCGTAATTTTGCTTGAAATAGAGGCAATTTTAATTTTAAATCAATTTCTTCTCAAAATGTGTAGCAACATTTTTTGATTAAATTTTGACGTCGGATAACGTAAAGGATGCTTAATAAAATGGTGTAGGTCTCAGGTTCGTTAAAATCTCTGATTTATCGGAAATTGCAAAAATTCAAAATTCTTCTTACAACTACATTTGCGAAGATAATATTCTTTCTTAATGAAATGTGTACATCAGAAACAGATCTTCAAATAAGGTCATGTTCAATTTCTCGAAAGTATGTGGGTTATACACAATTTTGTTACACAATAATTGTGTAAATAAAGTAGCATTTTGTGTGTGATTCTACTCATGCGATCTTTCAACTCACAAAATTGAATATTGATTTATTTCAAAACTCTAACATTCCATTCATCCAATCCAATACAGTTTACAGCAAACAGCTAATAGAATGTTTCCCTATTTTTTTAATGGTAATGGTTAACAAGTGGGACAAATAATTTCTGACTGTCCACTGAAGCCTTTGAAAATATTAATAAAACAGCTATTCGGTTGCTCAACATCCTTTTTTTTTTGAAAAGCAGAAACTATCGTTTCCACGTAATGCACCTTGAAAAATAATTTGTTTATAATCAATTTCCTCCCTATCTGATAAATATATCGACTTGCAAATTGCATTAGAACAGCCGGGAAGGCTTCGCAAATTGTGCCTGAAATGAACATCTCAAAATAGCAGTTTGACGGGAGTTACAAATCCATTATTAAAAGGAAGAATAATTGTTACTAAAATGATAAATATTTACTGTAATTGACAGTAATTCTGGACAGAAAACTCCGCTCAGAAATATTTTTTCGTTGTGGCGTACGCGCAGGCAAAATCTCTCCTTCGGCAGAGAAATATGACGATATTTCCTCCTCGTACGTAACGTAACTAGCACTCTCCCCTGAGACAGCTTCCTTTCTACCCCTTGGGATTTTGCACCAATCACAGACAAAAGTGGTTCTACCTACTAGCGATTGGTCAACGCGTCCCTTCCCCTGCTCTCCTCCTGGCCTCGGGGTGTCAAAGTTTGTGGGCGCTGTTGGGAAGATTGTCGGCGCGGAAGAGAAGAATTTTGCCGGTTAATTTTTGTGAGGGTGACTGTACATATGTTTCAAACGTTTATGATGGTACATTTTTTTGTAACCCCCGTGATCCATTTTGATAAATAGATGCAATGTCACACTGATAACGGAATGGCGACGTGAAACATGACGAAACGTTATGGGGTGATCATATTCGGCGATGAAAAATAATTTTCTACCATTAGGCCAAAACATTAGCATTGAGCTCGCAATACAAGAGGGTATTAAAAAATGACACTTTGAATTCAATGTGGCGTACAATTTGAGATGCCACATCGGTCTGGCATACAATTCCATCACACCTAGAGGCCGCCATACTTGCGTTTCCCTGCTCGTCATATCATAACTTCCCAAAAAGTGTTAGCTTTGAGCTTATCATACGTCGTTTTTCCATCTGGCTCCCGGTCGAAGGGGGCAGCGGACGCGGCACCGCCGAGCGCTCAGTGCCCAAGGAATGGGTTACAGGTACCCGGGTGCACAATGGTCGCGAAGGCAGGGCAACGGTGGAAGCTAGCAGGTGGAAGAGGAAGGTGGTGAGCGTTGAGCTACTTGATGGTGACAAGGGTGGGGCGGGCGGGTTGCGGCAGGCAGGACCAGGAGCCGGGCGGTGGTGGGGGGAGGGGGGCCTGGCGGGTGGGGCAGAGCGGAGCAGGGTGGGGCGTGGCCGGGCGGGGCGGTGGGCGAGGGAGCTGCAGCGAAGGTGAGGGCCGAGGCGAGTGGTGGGGGCGAAGGCAGCCGAGTGACCGCTGCGCGACATTGAGGTCTGACTTGCTGATGTCGGCCCAGATAGAGCGGGCGTGGCCGCACTGCTCCCCTGGGCAAATTCCCAAACAAAAATAATATTTGAACGCCAGAAAATTTCCCTCTTGAAAATGGCGATACAGTATGTTCACAAGCAAAATGTTTCTTGCAACAATGTGAAGAGGACATTAAATTTTCTTGGGCATGCCTACATGTCGTGTAATCCTGAGAATACAAATTCTTTCATTTGTTACTATAATTTTAATAATCAAACTCGAATCCATTACACTAATTTAGACCTTCTTCATGGCAAATGATGAAAAATACTTATTTCAATATTACCTTGTACATTTCTGTTTTTCTTTCGTCATGGACGTTCAGTGTAAGAGGAACGTAACTATGTGAACCAAAAGAAAAAAATAAATATCTTAATCCCGTGATAGAATTGAAGGACTGCTCAGAATTATAAGAATGTAACTAACAAAACCACAATTTTACAGTAAAAAAAGACTAAATATTTTTGAAACCTATTTCATAAAATACACCTGTGAATTCATAGCTATATACGAGAATATTTTATTCAACGGCTGTGTATAATATTTCATAACGATTTATGTGTATGTTTACGTTATAGTTTATGTATCTGTTGTTATGGAAAAAGGTTGAATCATGCAGAATGCAGAAAAATGAAATCTGCAGTTCGTTTACCGTTGAAAATAGTTTTTCTATTACTCGGGAACGAAAATGTTTATCTTTACAAATGTTACTAATCTCGCGCTTTTGAATTTTATTATTATTATTATTATTATTATTATTATTATTATTATTATTATTGTTTTAACTTTCATTCATTTTTCAACTGTAGTTAAAATGTTGGGATGGGATTCTAGTACTCAAGAAAGCCTGCGCAGATTATCTTCTCCCCCATACGTCATATAGTTTTTACTGTTTTTTGATCATATAAATCAAATCAAATCATAATGATAATGCAGGCGACTTCGGTTATACTGAACTTCTGGGGACTCGCATGTTATTATTCACTATATCCGAGGTTCACTATACCCAATGTCCAAATTAAATAGAATTTTGCCACAATGATTGATTTTATTAATATAGAGATACAGCAAAATCCAGCACAAACTGAAAATTGCAGTATCTTCATTTGTCTTTAAAAATCAATTACTTTCAATTGTTGCTTCGTACATTTATCATTTGTTATTTCTCTAGATCCATCTCCGGCCAGAGTTCATGCTCTCTCCATACTTGATTCTGCATTGTCATATGTTTCTAAGTATCGTAATGCGGTCTTGACACCTTTCAATGCCTCTTCCAATGTTGGAACACCGTCCCACTCTCCGAAGGCCATTTTACTTGCCTAATAACATCTGAGATCCAATTAACTTCCAGGACGTTGTATTTCGTACGTTCACTAAAGCCGAGGTGCAGGTTCATTATAACCGAATCTTCTTATGCTTATTTGTAATGTACGAGAAACGGGACCAATGTTTTAAGTTCACTATAACCGGGGATTCACTTTATCCGAGTTCTCTATAACCGGAGTCGTCTGTACATCCTTTTCCCTCTGCGGCAGTAGAAATTCTGATATTTGGACAGTTAAATCAATTTATTGCTAATTTGTAAGCGAATGAAACGATAGTTCTCTCCAACATAATGAAGACGATAACAAATAAGAGAAAATTGCGTTGTTATAGTTATTATAGTTAACATTGTTATAGGTATGACGTTATTATAGTTTATGCATCTGTTATTGTGGAAAAAGAATGAATCATAATGATAATACATCCTTTTCATACTTCAGCAGTAGAAATTCTGAAATTTGCAAAATTAAATCAATTTATTGCTAATTTCTCAGCGAATGAAACGATAGCTATCTCCAAGATAATGAAGACGATCACGAATAAAAGAAAATTTTTACTTAAATGCTTTTTCTCGCACTTGTATGTCTCCACAAACAGTCTGACCGATATATCTGTCCGCTGGACAACCCTCAAGATAGAAGTATACACAAATTGCAACATTGGATGCAATATTTCCTTCCAAGTTATTGTTACTCAAATGAAACTGTCTATTTGTACAATTTTTTCCGTTCTTTTCAATGAAACTAATGTATCAGATATTTTGTTTCCACAAAGAAGGTACAGTCACCCTCACAAAAATTTACCGGCAAACTTCTATCTTCCCAACCGTGCCGACAAATTTGGACACCCCGCGGCCAGGAGTAAGGCAGGAGAAGGGACGCGTTGACCAATCGCTAGTAGGTAGAACCACAGTTGTCTGTGATTGGTACAAAATCCCAAGGGGGAGAAACGACGGGGAAGAGGGGGCTAGTTCGTTTACGTAGGAGGTGGAAATATCGTCATATTTCCCTGCCGAAATAAATATTTGCCTGCGCGTACGCCACGACGAAAAAATATTTCTGAGTGTGGTTTTCCGTCCAGAAATACTGTCAATAGACCAGTAAATATTTAGCATTTTAGCAACAATTATTCTAACTTTCAGCAATCGATTTGTAACCCCCATCAAACTGCTATTTTGAGATGTTCATTTCAGGTACAATTTGTTTTTCGAATTGGTTTATAGAATTATAAATTGTTGCAAAGTTGTAAATTCGTGGTTTTTGGCTCTGGGACAACGAGAGATTCCCCTCTTTCGATTAGCAAAGGTTGGAAATTGTTTATAAATTGGCAAATGTGGCAAATTTTTTATTCTCTCTGAATGGCGGTTAAACACGATACAAAATTCCGGAATCCGATCGGTGCTTTCATACTTCGTTCTCGTTATGTCTAATTGTTTATGAGAAATTAATATTTTACAATGACCCCTAGCGTCTCTATCTCTAGCGTCAATGTTGTATTTCGACAATGTCAATATTTGTTTGAAATTTTTGAGAATTCAGACCGCATATTTTTACTTCCGCATATACTAGTGTAAAGGGAATTATGTAATGCTGCAGAAGAAAGTGTTGAAATTTCCACAGATAATACGTTTTGTATGTCGCTAATTCGAAGAAAAAGGGATTGTTTATCTTGCTCGTATCTTACTTTCTTTACATAAGACTATCAAATCGCTTGTTTTGAATCTGAAAAAGTGATTTTCGAAAACCCTCTTTGTCGTCCGTACATGGATATTCCTTGAACGATCTGCCTGATGTCACGAATCCTTGAATTTCAAACGAATCTTTTTATTTTGAAGGTACTTTACACTAAACCCCAATATTTTTTCCAAATTTTCTCAAAAAGAGCTCCAATTTTTTCTATAAATCTTTTCCCCCAAGCAAAAGACGTTTGAAAATGAATGTTTGGAACACTACAATCGAGATTTATGGAGAGCTGAGATGCGGAGCTTGAAAGTGCGTGCGCCTGAGCTGGGAGAGCACAGCTTGTACACCTCCTGCGCCTTGTGTGCGGCACGTGGGTGAGTTTTTTTTTGGGGGGGGGGGCATCGCGACAGTGCAATCTGCTCAGCCGGAGAGACTATTGTGATGGTTTCTAGGGTGTTATCAAAGATACATTTCACGTACTACTGAGAATTCACGTACTTAATAAAAAGTCCTAAAAAAATAAAATTGAGGTGCAGTGGCTTCATTTACACGTTGCAAATAAAATGTGGAATTCATTTCTTTATACCCCTAATTTCTTTTTCTGAAAGAACGCACATGAAAGTAAATTAGCCCTTTGATTTAATCCATTGTTTTTGTTTCTCCCCGATCGTGATAAACATATTTAAGAAGTTAGTTCAAAAATTGGTTTTCAAATCTGAATTTTCAATGTAATTAAAATTCTGGGGAAACTGCGAAAAATGTTGGCGTATTAATCTTCTTGACGCTGATGAATCTACAATTTACTTATTCTAGACTCGTTCCTAAAATACATTCACATGTAAGTGTATAATTATTGTAATTACTCCAACAAAAACGTATTGTGTGGATTGTAAATGGCAATGATAAAATAAATCTCAGGAAAGTATGCTCTCTTGATACGCTCACTGAACGTCGGTGCTTTCTCTCGGGGAAGCTGGTGAGAGTTCAGCCAATCTTCTTTATATCTTTTATACACACTTTTACCAACTCAAAATTTTCTTGGAGTGGTGGGAATTGGTTTCCTCTTTACTTTCTTCATTAACTAGTTTAATTATATACATGTTCTGTCTTCTTCCCCGCCTGCGATTATTGCTAATATCCAATTACGGGGGAGGCGCATTTTTGTGCGGTCCCTAACCTAATTCGGTGCCTCCTGGATCAACAGTGAATGTACAGCTTGCGCCGGAGCTGAGAACCAGCGGCGGGACGCGTCGACTCACGCGCGGATGCTCCATCCGCCGCCACAGGAGGATCGTGCAACATCACTCACTGTTTGTCTTTGTAACTAAAATTTACTTTCCCTGAGGTAGAACTCTTCTTCCTGTGTTCTTCGTGTGGTGTTTACTCAGAAGCCGGACCTAATGCCGCGGAGGTGGTGGGAACGGCAATGGCGGCGCTTGATGAATACTTTGCATGTAATATTCGACGTTTAGCAGCGCATTTCGTAAAAAGAAAACAATCACGACGGTGATAATGACGACAATGACCACCAAGGCGAGGAGACGGGGCTCATGGGTCATCAGTCCTCTCCACAAGCCGATGCCACATATTGAGAAATATAGCTTTTACCATTTTTCTATATTAACGATAGTCATTCAGCGTCTCAGTTGAAAACGTTTGTAGATAACTGTATATTAAGAAATAAAAATAAATTTCAAAATTCGGTATACATGAAAAATTGTTAATAAGAAAATATCAAGTTGGTTGGACCCTGTACTCCGCCATAGAAAATGCAGGTCACTCGAAGTGACAATTTTTATAATTCTTTATTAAAATACTCCAAAAGAAACAGAATAACGACACAACGGGAGAGGCCAAAATATTCTATATCCATAGAAATAAGACTAAGCGTCTTCCCCAAATAATACTTCTGGTGTTTCAGATCGCGTCTACTGACCCTCACCCATTCTCGTCCCCCGTCTCCAATGCTCTGGTACATTGACGTTGCTGGCGTTGTTTTCTAAGGAGTTCCTTTGTGTTCTTTTAGCGAGAATAGATTGTTCATTTTTTTTCGGGGGACGTGAGAAAATTTCTACGCCGGTGAGAATAAGAGTGATAATAATTTACCGTGAGAGATAATAATTTACCGTTTATATATATATATATATATATATATATATATATATATATATATTAACAAAGGGTTGCTGAGTGTAAGACGTTGAGAAATATAGGGAGTGGTCATGAGCCATCCCTATGTAGAACACGCGATGAGCTTATATAATTTTTACTTTAAACATGCTCAGTGAAGCCATGAGTTAACGATGATGTGTCCGCGGTGTACGATTGATTGATGATTCTGGGTACGTCCACTGCTATTGTAATTTGCCTCCTGAGCGAATGTTTTATTCCGAGAGTTGGTGGTGTTCCTCCCCAACTGAATGGTAAGATTATTTGGCGACCTATACATCGGCTTGCGGGGAATTTCCCGTCCGGGTACCTCCCTCACCGCAGCACTACACCAGCCGGGACAACTTTGGGAATTTATGCCGTAGTGTAGTGCATGGAAGTGTAAATGTGTAGAAGGGGAGAGGAGAGAATAAGGTAGAGGAATGTTCGTTGGGTCATTCTATTTTCACATAGTGCAAAAATCTAGGAATTTCACCAAATGAACGAATATGTATGAGTGCGTTAATGAGAAATTAAGCGAACCCAAGGGACGTGATTGGCCATCTGAGTTTGAATGTGCTTTTGTATAAAAGGATCTCTTTCATTATGCTACTGAGGAAGCCAACGGATGTGTGACAGTTGATAAGTGCTCTTAATCATGTGATGGAAGCACAACATTCGTTAACATGTTGAGTTCGCTCCCTAATGAAGTACTTGCTAGAATGCAGGAAGTTGTTTTCACTCTTTTGCTAGTGTGTTTATCAAAATTCGTCTTACGATTTAGATGGCGGTTCGCAACATTTTAGGACACTCCCCTTACACCGTGGACACTTGTTTGATGTCACGCTTCCCCATAATATTATATTGAAGACGAAAGGAAACTGTGTCGTTTAGGATAAAATAGCTTTAAATGTGCTTTATATTGTTGTATTGATCATATTATTCAACAAATACATTTTTACTTTTTCTTCTTACGAAGTAAGAAGAGAAAGTAGTGTAATCGTATTGTTACCGGAAATCGGCAATTTTTCGACGCTAGAAATTCCTGCCGGGGCCTGGTAACCTGGATAAATCTTGTTCATGTAGTAAAGTACTACCTTTAAAGCGTTATGCAGTCAGAATCCATGTTTTGTGGGTTCTTGATGCCAAAAAATCGATTGAAGACAAATATTTATCTCTGTGAGTCCTTCTATCTGTGTCTGTGTGGTTAACGCTTGCACCTAAACCGTTTAGACGATTTTCTCCAAAATCGATATTCGACAATCGATCTGAACGAACTCGAGATCCTGCAAGTTTGAAAAGGATATATTGTGTATTGGGGAAATTCACGAAGCCTCAACATTTTCAAAATTTTATCAAAATTTGCTTCAAATTGTTTGATTAAACATTGTTCTCGGATAGCGTAAAGAAATCTCAAAAAATTGCGCAGTTCTTATATTCGTTGAAATATCTAAATATTCGAAAATTAATATATAATTCAAAAATTAATAAAAATATTCAGTTGCGATTCGATTTTTTCTCAGTGTACTCTTAGCATCAAACAAATACTATTAGTTAACTTAATACATTAGTTTCATTGTATCTTACATTATAATGGAGAAACATACAATATACAATACAATAAATCGTTTTACACAACATCATTCGTAAATTTTCACTCACTTTTTCAAACAATGTAAACGCGCAGTTTTTGGTCTCTGACACCTGTATTTTCACGCTAGAACTGCTGGATCACAGAAAAGTTAGTCAGTCGGTGCATTTTTTGAATCCGTACGTTTCGCAGCGTACGGATTCAAACAAATTTCTTCTTTTTTACAGATCCGTTAAAGAAAATCTTTTTTTTTTCATGGACAACGCCTAAAGTTTTCAGTTTGGCGACTATGCTTCTGTAGATTACAGGAATGCTGGAAAAAACACATGATGCTGTAAAAAACACTGTGGACCCAGGAAACGTTATTTCGTGAGAAGCACCTAGTTTTAGGTATTTGAAATATTTAAGAATGCTAGGAAATTTGTAATGGAAATAATTTATTTAATCATAATATACGTTAATTCGAGTGTTAAGACTCGTGATTTTAGGCACGAAACTGTTAAATTTCTAAGTAAATAACGTTTAAAAGCAATATAATTGAAAGATGATGTATTAATTAATACGGGATATTCACAGTAACACTGAAAGTGCGTTTTATAGAACTATTCATCAATTTGTTAATGTATCGTATTAGCTTAGCTTCAAAAAATTATTGTTCGCTTAATTATTATTAAATTTCTTCTCAAAATAAAGAAAAAAGTAAATAGTTTATGATACAAATTTGAAGATCCGCGAAATGAAATATTTTTAAAAAACTTGTCTCAACATTGGGGGGGGGCAGTTGCCCCCTCCCTTGCCCTCCCCCCTAAATCCCGCCTCTGGGATTCATGAACAGTATATAGCTACCTACATTTGACGTTATGAAAAGTAAACGCAAAATGCGACAAATAATTATATCGTAAAACTTTTGCCGAATGTTATGAGTATACCGAAGTTAATAGAAGTTCTAAACTAACACATGTATGTAAAGGAATTCACGTATAAAATACATAGAGACGAAGTAAAAATAATACCATACACAGTATTGAAATATATAGAAACATAATTAAAGTTCTGGATGAAAAAGAAATGGAAATACCACACATTTAAAACAGATTATTCCGTGTAGTACTTCGTTATATTCACTCGTCTGTGAATGAAGAAATCAAATATGAACGTAAATCTCAGGGTCTCCTTGTTCGTAACATACATAAGGTGCGATATCGAATAACCAAGAGCATCTCCCTTCACATTATGAAGTTAGAAACCCACAAAAACAACAAAGGAATTTATAAAGTTGACAACCTTTTGAACGCAAGCATCAAATTTGAACCACAATAAAAAAGAAAACATCAGTTCAATTCTATCGATGGTATGGTCAAACGAGAACCCACTGTAAGGCAAAGTCTAGATGCGTAAAATGCAGTTTTTAAGTATTGAACAAATAAAGTCGAAAGGATAAATCAAAGCCAGCTAAATGCGTGCTGAGTTCTCGAAATCACCCAGCCAATTACAAGAGTTGTCAAGTATACCAACATTATATTAATAAACGGAACAGAAAAGAAAGAAATATCCCCTCCACTTAAAAACAAAACTTTGAAATTATCGAAAATTCTGAGACTTCGACGAAAATGAGATCTAAGCCATTCTTTAAAGTTTTATTGTTCTATTTGCGGAAAAAAACTTTAAGAAAATATTTTGGGCCGGTTGTTTGAGAAAATGTTTTCTTGTAAAGTGCTTAATTTTTAAGCACAAAATATGCAAAAAGTACTCGTTTTTTCGAACAGTTTTAAATTATCGTTTTGAAAGGGCTGATTTTTTAGAACAGATTCTGTTTATGGAAATAATCTTTACCTTCAAATTTGTAGTTTTGAAATGTCAAGATTGGACAATTTTCTAAAATACAGAGTTTCCCGGAAATGCAGCAAACAACACTTTTTTCCGTCGAGAAGAATATTTAAAGAAAAAATGGAACCTTTTTTAGGAAAACTGTTTAAAAATGTAAAAACTGTCGATATTTCACAAAAAACTACGCGAAAACACTCATATTTTTTAAATTAATTTTAATGTATGACCTTATTTGAAAATGTGTTTAAAGAACACTTTTCATGAAGAAAAAATCTCTAACTTCAATATTGCAGTTGAATGAAGGTACCGAAAACTTTTTGGACGTTTTATTAGGCGCCGAAAATTTGATATTTCAACGAAAATGTGACCTTGCCTAATCACTTGAGCGTTCTTCACGGTATCCGACGTCAAAGTTTCATCAAGATTTTTAGAGCCATTTTTTAGAAAATTTTGAAAATGTTAATCTCTTCATAAAGAACTCCCAAAATCAAAATGTCCGTTTGAAACTCAGAGGGCCTTGAGTTCAAATCGGTCAAGGAATACTAATTTTGGAAAAATCAGCAGTACGTTTTTGGCGCTAGCGTTGACCAGAAACGGACGGACAGACAGCCGTTTTGCCTCAATCGATTTTTCTGTATCAGGGACCCAAAAAGCATGATTTCTGATTACACAACGTGTTAGAGGAAGTAATTTGGTATATTCTCGTATACAAAAATGATTTACCCACTTTTTCGTTACCAGGACCTGCCAATAAGAGTTTTTCTTTCGAAAATTCGCCGGCACGATAACACCATTTTCTCTTGTCACAAAGTAAGTATGAGAAAGTAAAAATTTGTTACAGGTGCCAAAAATTAATAACTGGGTAGAGGATGGGGGAAAACGGAAAATCTAACTCAGACTAAACGCATTTAGGGACTAACAAGTACGAAAATATCTGTGTGATTTTTGAAGCAACAGTAGGTAAATTAGCCTTTGAATCTCAGAGAGAAGAAAGCAGAATACTCATAACAAGTAAAGCTGGAGCAATACCGAATTGCTGCGAGTTTTAAACTGCTACTTATTTCTAAAAAGGAGTATTTACTGCCTCCGAAATAGACAGGTCTCTCTTCCACTAATGAGATAATTAGCTCATGTATGGCTTGGCTTTTTTGAGCCCTTTGTAGAATGAATAGGAAGTAGTTCAATTGAAAATATTGTTTTTCTTTTCTTATGAAGTGGCAACACTGTATATTGCCTTATCTCATTTCACTTGGAGTCGAAACTGCTTCCAAAGACAATTGACAGGTCGGCAGTTGCTTAAGGCATATGAGCGAAAATCTCTCTCTCTCTCTCTCTCTCTCTCTCTCTCTCTCTCTCTCTCTCTCTCTCTCTCTCTCTCTCTCTCTCTCTCTCTCTCTCTCTCTCTCTCAACAAAAGAGATGATTTTATTCAACTCTTTTCTTAACTATAATATTGTAGCAAGCAGAAAGACATCACTAATATTGTCACCTAGTGTATAACTAGAAGTGAAAATTACAGTACAATATTTTAAAATACTTGTTATTCCCGATTTAATATGTTATTTTGGTCTCAATGCCGCACGTCTATTATGATTTTTTTAGAATTCCTTGTTACCTTTCGAGAATTTTACCAGTTTCATGCATAACGTTGACAAGACAAATGTAGAATTTTGTAAATTAGTGGATAATTTGGATAGAATGGATGAAGGTATTTATGCGGACAGGGAATCGAACCCACTACTTCCCGAATAATGGAATGCCACTTTAACACCAAGCCACCCATTCCCTGTTCTAAAACTTATTTTATAAAAAAAATTGTATTAAAGAAACTTGAAAGCAATATTACAACAGTAGTGCTAATGGCATAGACTTTCTCGTACTAGTTAGTTTTCTGATTTCTTTGCTCTGGCCTAGCTTTTATGCCTTGCCACACACTTTTGCCCTCACCCCTTTTTATCCTTACCCTTTATCCTTACACTTACACTAACATTCACTACACTACCACACATGCCGGGGACTGGTAGGGCGAGCTTCTTCCGGCTGGGGCGTTGCTCCGCTGTTGGGAGATACCTGGTTGAAAGAAACCCCGCTAGCCGACGGGAAATCGGCGCCGGATCTCGCCATCCAGCGAGGGGAGATCAGATGCAAAAAACATGCATTACACTTAGGGGACTAATGACTTCAGTAGTTGACGTATTTGACGCTGAAAATGTGCATATTAATGGTATATTAACTATTTTAAAAAAGTATACGCCAAAATAAACTTTACGTTATATTAAACAGTGCACTTAGCACTATCCGTTGAAAAAGTTTGAGAAAAAATTGGAGTAATTTTTGGGAAAATGGCATTTAAGCGTTTCTTAAAATGCTGTTTGAGATCGTTTTTACAGACAACTGTTGAATTTTCGAGAAATTTTATGACATTATTTAAAGCCCATGTTCTCATAAATATGTGATCAAATTGTCGCTAATGTAAATATTAACGATGTAAAAACAAGTAAAAAACTTTTACATTTTTGAAAAACAACAACAAAAGAATAGAGCAATATGCGGTTTATGCCATCTGATAGGGAACATTTAGCACTATCCCATCAAAAGTTTAAAAATAAAAACTAGTTTTCGAGAAAATCTCGTTTTTGTTATTTTTTAATAATGCACATACTCGTATTGCACGCTATGTCGCGGGAAAACTAATAAAATTTTGAAAAATGTACATGATCTTAATGAAAGAATTAACTATGAATAAAAAAAACTACTTGAAGGAAAAGTCTCTATCTTCAGTTTTGTAGAAGTAGAAAGACGCAGAAAAAAATCAAACTTTTGCAAGTATCGAAAATTCAGAGTGAACAGTGAAAATAAGATCTACGCCACCTTGAAAAGGGTATTTAACTCTATTCCTATAGTAAATTTAAAGAAAACATTTGGACCGTTTTTCAGATAAGTTTGACTTCTGACCCAGGGGCTTCATGTAAGTAGCGCAAAATTTTAAAGAATGTTTTTGAAAATTTCTAAGCTTCGACTCGAGTCAGATGGACAGGGACTTCTTAATGTGTGATCGATATTAGAAAATATTAAAAACAAGGTTGTATAAAATGGGTTACAAGCTTTTTCTGTAAACTCCCCCCCTCTCTCCCTCCCACTCTCTCTCTCTCTCTCTCTCTCTCTCTCTCTCTCTCCCTCTCTCTCTTTCAGTAATGTAATGTTTTTATACATTGTTGTTTGTGAATATATGCGCCTCAAATGATTTCATGTGTAGTACTTTCTCTAAAATTCGAAACTATTTTGGGAAGATGAACTTAAAATTTCAAAACTACAAAATTGAAGATAGAGATTTTTGCCTCAGGCAACGTCTGTTGTACATAATCAAGTTTTTAAACAATACCATGTAGAATTTTTTAAAAAAAGAGTTTTTGCGTAATTGGCGTTTGAAATTTGCGCATTTTTTCTCAAAACCCGGTCCAAATTTTTTCTTTAAATTTTCTCTACTTTAGGGATGGTCAAAAAACATTTGTTGTTGAACGAGGAGATGGTGTTGGTGATAAGATAAAGCTTGTTTTTTAGACGAGTTGTATTTCCAAATTATCCTTTTGGAAATGATTGGAAACCTATTTTATATTTCATAGTTTTTGTCCGTGTTGCGAGGTATAGAACATACATATTTTCTCTGAAAGGTCACTTATCTTGTTTTCCCTATATTTCAGCATGTCACCAGCAATTCATTCTATATTATAGATTTTCAAAATTTCAACGAGGAGAAAGCAATACAATAGAACGTCGATTATCCATTTTTTAAATAAATAATAGGTTCGATTTATGGGTGACCTTTTTGTGAGTTGAAAATTAAATAAGGACTTCCTAAACTTAAGGATTTATTTTATATTTTTACATAATAATTACGTTGCTATTTCTCGGCTATAGAATGTTAAAGGATTCAGTTTACTATTTTAAATAAATATTATATGAAATGAGTTTGACCGCAGACACTAGTTTATAACAAATTTTGAAATAAACACACTGAATCACTTTATTATAAACTTTATACTTTTATTTTCGTGCTCTTCGCTTGAGGCGGTGTCAATAAATAATAAGGCGGAATAAATTAACTTAATATTAGATATCGTAGAGCATTAGTAATTTAATTAGTTTATTAGTATTAGAGTTATTTATCAACTGTGTATGATGTACTATGACTTACCGATAAGCAAGTTGAAATCTGAATACAGACAGAAATAAGCGTTTTTGCCAAGAATTGATATTATTTGCCCAGCGAATGCACATAGTTTTGACAGCATCAGTGTGTTGCTCCCTTCTGTATAATTTGCTGGGAATACTGTGACAGTGAAAAGTATTCTTGTTTGTTTCATTTGTCAAAGTAAGAAATGATTGCTGCTTCTAAATATCGAAATGAATGCAGATGTACATCACAGGCGCTGTGTTTGAATTTGTTGAATTGGAGGTTTTCAAGTAATGGCGGAGGGTTAGTAGCGCAGAAAATACAATATTGCAATATTACAGAGCAGTTTCCAATAACGCGAGAAAGTATGTGCTGTTGTAGGACCACTGGTTATATAAGTAATATTGCGTTCAAGTTTCGTTAATATAAAATGTGTTGTTGTAAGAAAAAGTATAGAACAGGATAGATGGGCCAGTGTCAAAATGATAGTCGACAATTCGAGGAAGAGTGGGTTCGATTCCGAGTCTGCGTACATATTTTTATCCATTCTATTACCAAAAAATCCACCTCTTTACAAAATTCTATATTCGTCTCATCAATGTTATGCATGAAAGATCGCGATTGAATTGAATTGAATTTACCTTATTTTACGTGGCGAGACTCAGGCCACTCTTCCGTCTGACCACGCAAATTTCGTTACACTCCTTTCACCAACCATGGGAGAAAGAAGGTATTACTTAGGCGACGAAACAGACGATTTTGAATTTATTTATTTATTTTTATTTATTTTACGTCAAAAAAACAGTTAAAAACTGCGTATGACGTGCTATGGGGAAAAGTGAATTGTGTGCACATTTTCAAAATTCTGTGATCCCTACACTAAGTCATATACTACTTAAATTTTTGAATTTTTGAAAGGGAGAAAAAAAAGAAAGAAAAAAAACTCCCATGTAATAAAATCTATTTTCAAGGATAAACAAGCAATAAATTTTGAATTTTGAAAGGGAGAAAAAAAACAAAAAAACTCCCATGTAAAAAAATCTATATTCAAGGGTAAATAAGCAATAAATTTTGAATTTTTGCAAGGGAGAAAAAAACAACAAAAAAACTCCCATGTAATAAAATCTATTTTCAAAGATAAATAAGCAATAAATTTTGGCCCTTATTACTTCCTGCCGCGACAACATGGAAACGATAATTTGAATAATTGTATTTCCCACTGAATTCTAGAAGACGTGCACAGAAAATGAAGTTACATTTATGTCCAGAAGCAAAACAAGGGCCATCTCAGCATTTCCTCAATGGATCAATGCTCAATGGACTTTTTTGTAATGAGCTGTTGATACTGTCACCTGATGAATATGATTTCTACGTCGAGTGTTATAGTAATAGACTTCGGCATTTTCTGAAAAAATATTCCCGCCCTTGAGCAAGTCATTTTTTACAAAAACCACTGATTCGTAAATAAAAAGACACGGTAACGGTAGAATTCCTAGATTAATGAAGAGAGGCTTACATGAATCACGTGGGTGGGATTTGGTTATTATTCGTACAATTCGTTTTTGTAATCTAAAAGTCTGGGAGCTATAAGATGTATTTCCCCAGAATATTATGCCATATCTCAGGCAGGAATGAACATTCGCGAAATATACACAACGAGCAGTATGAAGGCTGACTGAATTTGCAAGAATTCTGAACGCGTAGTATAATGAACTTAATTTTGTGTTCAATTCATTTAAATGGACGTTCCATTTAAGGTTTGACTGAATTGAGAGACCTAAAAATGTTGTTGCCTTAACATCAGTCAATGTTACACCGTTCATTTTCAGTGGAGCACAGAATTGTTTATTTGATATGGAAAACTGCATTAAAACCGTTTTATTTCCGTTTACTATTAATGTGTTATTTCGGAACCAATTTGAAACATCTGATATTGTACTCTTTACGGTTTCTTTATTGCAAAGGATGTTCGTATCATCCGCAAAGAGAACCGTTCTTCCGTTTCGAATCGTCGAGGGCATATCGTTTACGTAAAGTAGGAACAGAATAGGGCCTAAAATCGATCCTTGAGGAACTCCACATGCAATGGGCAAAGAGTCGGAAAGGTGCGTACGTAATGTTCCATCATTCCAGTAAGGTATTTCAACTCTCTGAGATCGTTGTTTAAGGTACGAACACAACCAATCTAGAGCAATACCACGAATTCCATATGAAGGTAATTTGGAAAGTAAAATGTCATGATCAATGACGTCAAAAGCTTTTGAGAGATCTAAAAATAATCCAATAGGTGCCTCGTTTTGATCCAATGATGAGGCGACATCTTTAAGAAAAGAAAATATAGCTGTTTCCGTTGATTTTGATTTTCTAAATCCATGTTGGCAATCTGAAAGCGCGTCGTGTTTAGTGAGAAAGGTTTCCATTCGTACGTAAAAAAGTCTCTCTAATATTTTTGAAAAAATTGATAGAAGAGAAATGGGTCGATAATTTTGAATTTCATTTTTGTTGCCTTTTTTGAAAAGCGGCTTAATTTTAGCTGTTTTGAAAATATCTGGAAACGTTCCAGTGCATAAAGATGCATTAAATATGTGAGTTAACGGGTGTATAATGGCATACGCACAAGTCTTTAACAAAGAATCTGGGAATTCATCTAAACCGGACGAATATTTATTTTTTAGTTTACTGATTATTTTGAGAATTTCATAGGAAGAAGTTTCGGAAAAAGAACATTGTGTCTAAAATTTTGGGTGAACTGTCTGGTTTTGAATTTTGTGGCTGAAGACCCTTAGTGAGATCGGCAGCAATTCTCGAAAAGTATTGGTTAAAGAGATTGGCCACTGTTGCCGGATCGTTCACATTTATATCGTTATATTTTAAAACAACATTCTCTACGGGTTTTCTAGTTGATTTGGTAGTATTTTTTATTATATTCCACATTGCTTTTGTTTTATTATTTGAGTTCAAAATATCCTGATCGTTTTTCATGATTTTAGCCTGCCTTATGACTTTTCGTAACAATGTTTTGTATTTTTTAAAGTAGATAAGGAAATCTTGAGATACGTCATGACGTTTAGAAATAAAGTAGAGAGTACGTTTATTTTTACACGATGTTCTAATTCCTTTTGTTATCCAAGTATTACTTTTTCGTGAAATGTTTAATTTTCTCTTTTTAATAGGAAAGCGTGCGTTAAAGAGAAATGAAAGCTTTGAGAAAAATAAATTATATTTTTCATTTGTGTCAATAGCGTTATAAACTGCCTCCCATGATTCTTTCAGCAAGTAGTCCGTAAATAACTTTATGTTAACCGTAGTAAATGCTCTGCACATGCGTGTTTTATTTATTGTGTCAGTATTCATGTTATTAGTAATTGTAAGAATTTGTGCATCGTGGTCACTGTAACCTAGATTATTCGTTATTATTTCATATCTAGTTGTGGTTTGTTAATTATAATTTGATCTATTGCTGTTTGTGATTTAAGAGTATTCCGTGTAGGTACGTTCACTGTAATATCTAAATTAAAAGAATGAATTAAATTGAGAAACTGCTCTTTTTCGTGGGATTCGCTCAGAAAATCAATATTGAAATCTCCACATAAACAATGGATTTAAAAGAGAGATTACTAATTTTGTTCAGAGTTATCTCTAGATTTTCTACGAAATTGAAATAATCTAAAGCTTGCTTTGTTGGAGGTCTGTAGATGCAAAGTAAAATAATTTTGAGCGTAGTAAGATGTACAACTGTTGAATTTAGCTCAGAGGCATCATTTAGGCTTGAGGATCTTTTACATGCAGTAAATGTACTAAGATGGGACAGCCGGCTTTACTTCCCCTCCGAAGGAAGGCGTACGAAGGATTTTTTAAATCGCGATAGCGATCAAGGAATGAGAACAAGGAATTCTAAAATAATCGTAATAGATGTGCGGTATTAAGATCGTAATAACACGATTTCAAAATTGCGAATGAAAATAATTATAAAATATTTTCACTTTTACACGAACAAAGCTATTGTTATGTCATAGAGCACAAAAAATACTATGAAATTACGCTCGTAAAACCTTAGGTACCTCGAAGCCTCGTGAAACGTGCCGCAAAGCCATGTGCCTCGGAAATAGAATCGTTTAACGAGGTAAATCACAGAATTCTACCGGCACATCAACAAGAAATATGGGCGTTTTTTGTATCTAAGTATTTCACTAAATCCCGCCTTGACGTTTCCTGTTTGCCTTGATATGCGTTTTATTCCTACTATACTGTTTGTATCCTTTACTTACAAAGAAACAAAATAGTAAATGCATGTACTGATTCCCAAAAGCTTTTGATAGATAATGTGAATGAAGATGATGGAACTGTTGGTGTTCAGCAATTACATTTATTCTTAATGTGTCAAGATAGTGAATTGGCAGTGTCTACATTGAAATTAATAAGGTTTCCAGAAAGTAGATGTGATGATGAATATTTCTGGGATCCATGGCCTTCATGAAAGGTTGGTCGGTTGGTTAGTGATTCCGGGCGCGTCAACAGCGTTGGTCATTAATCCCGTAAGTGTAGTGCATGCTTTTCTCGGGAGATGGCAGTGATCTTCCTCCGCTAGATCGCGAGATCCGGCGCCGACCTACCGTCGGCTATCGGCGTTTCCCCCTAAACAGGACTCTCCCACCAGCGAGGCACCGCCCCAGCCGGGACAAGCTCTAAGTTCCCGACCGGTCTCCCGGAATATGTGGTAGTGTAGTGCTTGTTAGTGTTAGTGTAAGTGTGTGTGTGTAAGGGGAGAGGATAGGACAAGGAAGATGAAGGAAAGATCGCGCGCGGTCCGTGGCTCTTTTGGTAAGGTACTGCTCCGGCATTCGCCTGGTGTTGATCGGAGAAACCAAGGAAAACTACCGACCCGAGCAGCCGGCCGCTATTAATATTATTACTAATTAGTGTAATTTCATGACCGTCCGATATAACACGCAGATCACATATAGCCATGCATTTATCAACAGGAAGAGCGTACAACGTTCGAAAAAAACTCAAACCCGAAATGTAGAAAAATAACACATTCATTATACTATTTCGGTCTTTTATCTTCACCAATATTAGGAAACTTTGAAATACGCGATGTGTCAGTGCATGAACATCCTTCTGGAAGTTACAGAGAACATTGATTCTCAGAGACCATTTTCAAAATTATATTTGAGTGAAATATGATGTTCAATATGTTTTGGTAAAAATTAGATATTTTATATAATGTTTTCGTAAAACAATGACTATTTTTATTTTTACAAAATCAGTGATGCTTCGATATATTTCAGACTTTCTCCTAGACTATTTGTAAGAACTATTATTGCAACTCGTATACTATACTAACATTAAGGGGGATAATATCAAACCTAGCAATTTCCAGCTTTCATGATTTTTCGGGAGAGGTTGTGACCAATTACACGATTTATTTATTGGATTTAACGGATGGATGAGTCTGGATGAGTAACTTTACATCTCCTTTTAACTGTTTGTGGAAAAAAGGTCAGGAGTATTATTGGCAACGAATTTGACACCAGGCGAATGCCGAAGCAATATCCTACCAAAAGGGCCACGGACCGCGCGCGATCTTTCCTTCCTCTTCTTTGTCCTATCCTCTCCCCTTACACTCATACACTTACACCAACGTGCACTACACTACCACATATTCCGGGAGACCGGTCGGGAGTTTGGAGCTTGTCCCGGCTGGGGCGATGCCCCGCTGCTGGGAGAGTCCTGGTTAGGGGGAAACCCCACTAACCGGCGGTAGGTCGGCGCCGGATCTCGCCATCCAGCGGGGGAAGATCACTGCCATCTCCCGAGAAAAAAACATGCACTACACATACGGAACCAATGACCAAAGCCGTTGACGCGCCCGGAAAAACGAAAAAATCATTGAATCAAAAAAGAGATATTCGGAGACAGCATCGCCTTTCCCAGTATCTGGAGGAGATGCCGGGTAATAATGAATATTCTCACCGCAAAGCCTTTAACTTACTTCAAAAAACTAATTTTTTATTCTTGTCTGAGAGAGGAGGAGGATTTTTAACGTGCCTTTTATAAACCGATTTTGCATTGTTCAAGTAATTCTGTATTTGTTAGTTATTTTATTTTATAATTAGTTATACTTTACTATATTTTTACTCATTTTATTTTGTAATAAATAAAGATTATTTTAACTAATCACTGACACAGTGGATCTATGTTCTTAATACCAATTGACATGGGCATATGGAAAAAAGAAGGCGATTTCAATCCCATGACGCGTAACAAAATATGTGCATTGCTTGTATATCGATAATTAAGGGTGTAGTCAAAATACAAATTGTTTTAAAAATATGAATATGAATTTCAATGTGCTTGATAGGAAATGTTTATATATTAAAAATTCATTATATTGTTGTGTGTTTCCCACAAATGATTATACAATATTTCGTGTTCGTTGCTTTGCAACTCTTAATTTTTTTATTAAAAACAAGTACTACTATCTGTTTATTCTGACGTAAAATTCCTCAGAGTAGTGGGTACCATAAATTATCCTTAATATTTCACGGTAAAGAATTCGAAAAAAAATGCCATAGCTCCTCCCCGTGGACGGCTGCCTGTGGTTCGTCAGCGTTCTTAAGCCTTGCCAATGCAATTGGTGGGTTGGTTCTCGCTCCCGTACTTATCAATCACTTCTATGTCGTCTCACTTTCGTGTCTTCTCTTTTCTCTCCCTTTCCCTCTCTCCCTCTCCACGGTAGCTAGGCAACGTCACCTACATCTCAGAAATTGCTCGCCCCTTTGAGATAAAGAGGAGGAAAATCTTCGAGGGGAGGAAGGGGAAAGTGTCTGAAACTTGAAAGCCAAATCCAATGATAAGAGCTGCTTGGCCTAGACTCTAGGATTGGTCAAGTGCCCAGCCGTGGTTGTACAAGCTGTGGAAAAGCCAGATGTTGCCGCATAGGGCATCGCCCATAATATGTGCCACGTACATTGTAACTCAATTGTACGAACAGAAATGTTGCTGCGACGTGTCGAGACTCGACAAATACAGTAATTACTCAATAACAGTAATGATAGTAATTACTTGGTAACGGAGGATTACTCCAACAAAAGAGCTCAACACCCAACAAGGGCTAAGAGACGCGTTGCGTCAACAACGACGCAACAAATTAAAAAAAAAAGAAAAGAAAAGTGCATCAATTTAGTGACCTTTTTTACTTCTACATTTTCTATGCCTAATACAGCGAAAAATAATAGCATTTTAGGGCATGCATGTTTTTAAAGTAGTACGCTGTTGAATCTCAGTTAGTAGGGTTCTCAAGTGCAAAATATGCAAACAAGTGAGGGAAGTTGAAATCATGCTGTGGAATTTCACCTAGATCTCACATTGTATACGATACACATATACATATATACATACGTATATAGACTGTATATGTGTAGACTACTTTTGTCAAAATATTTAATTTATTTTAGTGATGTTTGATTTTTTCCTGAACAGCGTGAGTGATATCTTTTGGAAAACCATGCTTTGTAGTTTTGTCCCGCAGTACTTTTACTCCTTCATGCCACAAGTTCTTACGATTTTGGCAGGAGGAGATTGCGTTTTTGAAGAGGGAAAATGTTGAGGTTGTAAATTATTTGGAGAAAAGTGAGCGATTTGAGAAGTAAATGGAAGGGAAGCATAATCAGTATGGAGAGTGAATTTTTTTATTCGTGAATAGGATTCTTTTAGAGTGTACAAGCTTGGGTTACTGTGTACAACTTTGGTATAGTGAGCAATTCTAGCCCGTGACTTTGCTCTATGTCAATTCATAAGAGCGTAAGTCACTACACTTCGTAATAAGAACATTTTAATGAGCAACTTGGAAAATCGAAAAGTGGCACACACATCTCTAGTTATCCCATAAATAAAACTGAATCCACTTATCCCTGTATCTACTTATCCCTATAAATAAAAATGAATCGCCGAAATGTATGGAAGCGCATAACTTTGGAAGGACTGCACCAATTTGGATAATTCTTTTTTTAGTGTTCGTTATTGCCAGGACAAGGTTTGCATAAATGGAAATTTTTAAAAAATTGAACAGAAAATTTTTTAAAATCTCATAATATGAAAAGTAAGTGAGTGAATGAAACAGAAGGCAGTGAGAGTTCTTCAATATATTAACAAATTATTAAAAGAGGAAAGGGGAGAGAAGAAAAGGAAGAGGAGAAACGAGAGATAAGAAAGAGAAGAAAAGAGAGAGGGGGGAAAGGAAAGAGGGGAAAAGTGAGAAAGGTGAAAAAGAGAAAGACAGAAAAAGAGAGAGAAGGGGAAAAAGAGAGAATGAGAGAGAGAAAAAGAGAGAGAGTTGGATAGAAAGAAAACTCTTTGGGGGAAAGTGAAAGGAGTGAGGAGGAAAGTGAGAAAAGGAAAAGAAAATTGAGAGAAGGAAAGAGAAATGGAAAGAGATGGAAAATGAAAGAAAGAGAGAATGAAAGGATGAGAGAGGGAAATAGAGAAGGAAAGGAAGAGAGAGGGGAAGAGATAAACGAAGAGAGAGGCGAGGAAGTCGCAAAAAAGGGGAAGAGGGAGAAAAAGAAAGTGAGAGAGAGAGAGAGGGAAGGACGAGGGGAAAATATAGGAAGAAAAGACAGAGGTCAAAAGAGAGAATAAGGGAGAAATGGGAAATGAGAGGGGAAGGAGGGAAAGGGGTTCGAGAGAGGGAAAGAGAGAGAAGGAAAAAGAGAGGGAAAAGTTAGAGTGAAAAGAGAGGGAGGGCAGGGCAACGTTTGCCTGGTTCTGCTAGTATCTGAATAGCGTCAGATGATTGGGACCGTACAGTTGGGACAGTACAGGTCGTATAGTAGGACTAGAACAAAGAAGGAAAGATCCCGCGCGGTAGGAAGCCCGTTTCTTAGGGTTCTCCTCCGACATTCGCCTGGTGTTAGTCGGAGGAACCATGGAAAACGACCAATGAGAGCATACGGCTGCAAGAATTCTATTCCACACCGCGGCTGAATTCCATCTAGCTACGTAGCTAGTGTGGAAAATCCTGCCATCGTTGGGACCCGAACCCTATGACCTCGCGGTCAGAGGTTCTGCATTGGGACCAGTTGATGGTCTGAGCCAACTCAGTTGGTAACTACAATATTGAATGTAAACATTTTTCTTAATGGAATCTGTTTTTCGGAGATCGATCTTGAAATAATGTCATTAAACATTTGTGAATTTGGGAAAATTCCAATTGGGAATGTTTAACTTCGTTTTTTAAGCGTAAAGAAGATTGGGTGTGCTTACGCGGCTTTTCGTGTTAGGGGGTATGGCGTACTTACTATACGAACGTGAGTACGAATCGTAGCCTGAAAAAAAACTATTTGGAATCACTTTTGCAAGTTCATGTAGTATTATAATATGTTGTAGCCGTTACAAATAATGCAATAAAGTATGTGCTGTTGTAACTCCATTAGTTTATTTTGTATTTTCTCAGATTTGAAAAGTTTGTGCATGTTAAATAAATTATTGTGAACGGAAATAACTTGGTCTGCTACGCCTCAGAAACTGATGGGCAGTTTTAGGGAAACAAAGTTGATTTGAAAGCAAAATATTACAGCAGATACGAGTAAGTGGGAGACGACAACAAATTAAAGTTTATCGTACGTAAAATGAAAGATTTCATTGTTTTCTGAAAGGTCATTACTAATTTGAGAAATTGAATTCTGGACCGTAGAGGGAAAGTCAATTATGACACCAGGATGTAAGGCTTTATATTTTATTACAACGTTTCGGGGTGCTTAACGTCTCACCTCTTCAGATACTGGAATGAACATCATTATTGCACAATATAATGATCCCACACTATGTAACTCCACAGACAGAGCGACCCACTTACAATAATATATGCCTAGATTCCTCGTAATTATTGCTCTGTCCGTGAAGTTGTACAGTGTTGGATCATTACATTGCATAATATTAATGATCATTCCAGTGCGTGAAGAGGTGAGGCGTTAAGCTCGCACGAAACGTAATAAAATATAAAATTTAACATCCTGGTGTCATAATTGGCTTGTTCTCTATGGCCAGAATTCAATTTATGGAGTAGAAAATAAAAAGAGACTCCTACCACCTGAGCCAAGGCACAGGGATGCTCCGGCGACGTTGCTCATCACAGTATCTTCTACCAACGGAGCTACCGTACTCCTAACGGCGAATTTTAGACGCGACCTGCTGTCTCTGTTAGCTGTTTCTTTTCGAGTTGTAACGTCTGTATTCTCTAAACCGCTGGACTTCGGAATTTTGTTCTTTCCAACTATTTTAATGTTCCCGAGAGGCTAGCAAATTATAATGTATTTATTTACCGAAAATCTATCATTCAATATATATTTGTCCAAAATTGATGAGTGAATGTCACTCGTTTACAACATTAAGAATGCCTCAAAGATATATGACGAAGATATAATGTTTTGAACAGCTGTCATGTAGATCTTGCACCTATTTCTTCAAGCGAACAAATAGGCATTTTAAAAACTTTGTGCATAATTGTTTCATATTCTGAGGATGGAAATTGGCATTTTTTGCGGTTGGGGTCGTAAAAAAAGGGAGGAGGCATAATGAAGTTCATTTCCCACAAAAAATATATTTTTTACTAGATGTAAGTGTGGAGGATAATGTACACGCATATGGCCTCTGAGTGTTGAAATCTGTGTTTACGTTGTCAATAGGACCAATGTAATTGCCTAAATTAACATTCCCAACTCCACCGATCCGATTGTTTTGTATCCTTTAATCTGAAATTTTCAAATTGTGGAAATCAAAAATCAGATACCTAAATATGGATTAATTGTACCCGAGGAAGAGAAGATTAATATTTTTACATTAGGGGATATCATTCTCTAGGGGCCGACCCCCTCTCCGAAAATTCGCACACTTTATGTAGTACTTGTGTGTAATATGAAGACAATAAGTCTGAATATTACATGTCTCTGATGTTACAGCAAGGTAACACATTAGCACAAAAGTTATTAGTTTATGGAATTTATTAATTTATTTGTACATTAATATTTAATCAAATGTAAAAATGTACTTGTGCTTGGTAATTTGATGGGGAATGATTTGAGGATGACATAAAAAAGTATATTTCCTGTTCTCTTTCAAGATATATCAGGGTCTGGAATTATCGTTAATTCAAGTGAAATTGTTTATACACCTGAATATGAACACTCTTTAAAAGTTAAAGTACCCTCTTGTTTGCGCACACTGACCACGGTTGATCCATAGGATAGATGGTAGAATAGTGCTCCAATACGGCATATCGAATTGGAGGGAAAAAATTAAAATTCGTGATTTTGGGGAATAAGGTGTCCCAAAAATGCATTTTGACACGTAATATCCTAATTTTAAACGTTTTCCCTTATTAATAAATATTTACCTTGGTAAATTTCCGCTTGATTACAATGAATATTGAAATTTCCGGAAAGATGGGATAACTTCATATGAAATCCAGCAAAATTTGTTCAAAAAGTGGTCTAATGGACTCATACAATTTTATTTATACTTTTTCTCTATTATCAAACTCTGAAAACACATTCTAGTTCTAATAAAGTTACTCATGTGAGAAGAAGTTGTCAGTCTTATCTTCCTTTTACTAGCCGTGGTTCCGAATTTTCAGATTTTACAAGTGGAAGAAATTATTCGTACCTGAAAAAAAATAAGAAGAATTCTCTATTTGTATGATATTCATAAAAATTAATAAAAAGACACACATCTGCAAATGAGTATTGTTTGTTTGAAAACTTTTACGAGTGGCTAATTTTTTTACAGATATTGTTGTATAAGTATATTCTTAACCTTAGAGCAGACGTGTAGACAGAAATAATGATAAGATGACACTTCTTGAGAGAAGACAGTTTGCACCGAAATTTGATGGTGGTCCATGGTCCATGCAACTTTGGACGCCAACTGTTATTACTCCTAAACAAGCTAGTTTGAAGCGTGATTGAATTCATTTTATGTTCTTATTTTCATATTATCGAGTAAAATTCGCAGAAAGGTTGGGATTGAAACACGGGTCCCTTATATTAGTGAGAGAACACACTAACCGTCGCCATCCCAGGCCCACCTGTCCCACCTGTCAGTATCACAAGCAGTCTTGGAGACGTTTTGTACCAAATTATTTTACCGAGAGAGGTGACTCAGTGCATCAACTGATGTCACTGCAGTTCTTCTGACCGGGAAGTCCTAGGTTCGAGTCCCGACAGTGGCAAGATTTTCGACACTAGCTTGTCAGCTAGGTCGAATTCAGAATGGAGAGGAAGTCTAGAGGCGGCTTCTCTGATCAGTAGTTTTTCGTGGCTTCTCCGTTTCACACCAGGCGAATGCAGGCGGAGCAGTACCCTAACAAACGGGCCACGGACCGCGCGCGATATTTCCTTCCTCTTCCTTGTCCTATCCTCACCCCTTGCACACACACTAACAGTCACTACACTACCACACATGCGGGGAGACCGGTCGGAAGCTTAGAGCTTGCCCCGCTGGTGGGAGATACCTGGTTGGGAGAATCTCCTTTAGCCGACGGTAGGTCGGCGACGGATCTTGCCATCCAGCGGGGGAAGATCATCGCCACCTCCCGATGAAAAAAACATGCACTACACTTACGGGACTAATGGCCACAGTAGTTGACGTGCCCGGAATCACTAACAACCAACTTATTTTATTCCAATTTCAAATAAAAATTGTGGGTATCATATAAGGGACGTTGTCAAAACGTCTGTAATAGGCGTATGACATTTGCGAATAGACTTATAGGAGTTGTCTCGAAATCGACATTATACTTTGATGCGCGCGTGATGGATTGTGTATTCTAAGACATAATTAGGGAGTCGGGAGCCGAACGTGACGGTTCCATTGTGGTATTCATCGTCACGAGGTCCAGTCAGGCAACATTGCTTCGAATAGAAGCCTGCAGAGGGCAGGTGGCGAGTGCCATCTGCGTTGGCGCACGATGTGTCAACACGGAATCCATTCACGGGAACGCGCCGGACGGGCAGACGGGTTCGATGCCCCGTGGACTCCGTGCATTGCCGCCCCGCCCCGCCCCGCCGTCCCGCCCCGCCCCGCCGCCCCGCCCCGCTCCGCCGTGCACCGCGCCGTGCCGCGCCGCGCCGCAGCCCCGTCTTCGCAAAGTGGCCCGCAGTGGCCTCAGCCCGTCGCTCCCACGCCGACACCGCACACGCTGCGCCACGGGGACAAATTTGCCATAGGATTCGTGTAGTCCATGTTTGACGAACACCTCAACACAAAGATAAAGCCTCGAGATGAGAAGGAAGCGACAGGCGCAGGATCTCCACTGCAGAATGGTCCTGTTCTTGTTGCTTTTAGCGGTCCCCGTTTGGCAGCAAACCGTTGACTTCACTCTTCGCGCAGTTGAGGATGAATTATTTTAGAAGATGGATCGTTGGGATAAAATAGTTATTGTTGCTAATTATGTTTTATTAAAACCTGTACATTCATTACTTTGCGATGAATTTAAAGGAACCTTTTCACATGGACGTTAGAAAGCGAAAGAAATGAAAATGTCATGAAATATAGTCTTTTTTTACATTCTACGTTTATCATTACATAATTTTACGAACAACTCTTTACACTTGCCAGTATCACTTGCATATTTTCCATTATACTTCTTGCCAGTATTACTTGATTTAGTACCTGAAAGTAATGTAAGACCCTAAATCATTTGTATTTTTATACTGTTCTTGTTCTTGGGCTCGACAGCTCGCTATGGGCCGTGGGCGACCAGAGGTGACCCAGCCTCTCGGCAATGGGATAAGGGGTTCGTGTGGTTTGCACGAAGACATCCCTTCGCCGTATATACTGATCTTCATAATCTTAGGGTGGGCTTTCTGATCGTCACACAGCCATAGATACTGGGAAAATTGTAAGGAAAGCGCACAGGTATAATTTGCCTCGACCGGGAATCGAAACCGGGGTTGTGCCGTGGAAAGCGAGCACGCTAACCAACGAGCCACCGAGGGTGGCGTTTTTCTACGACCTGAGCAAATATTCTGTAAATGGCTGCGTTTCACCTGTAAAATGTAGCAAACTTTTACGGACTTCTTCATTCCGAGATTATACAGCGTCGGTATGAATTCTATTGTTTCCAAAATCCAACTCCTTGCTCTCCATTACCACTTTAGTCATTATTTGTAACGACAGACCCATAGAATAACTGCAATCAAGGGCAGCTTTTGTTGTTGCTATGGTAATAATCGAAAACAAAATTTCATTATCATTCCTTCAAAACTAGTACAATGATGCACGTAATATAATATTACAGTGGAGTTCTTTAAAACATTTTTAAAATATGTTTTGAAATTTTCTATTACTAGTTATTAATGCAAGTGTCTTTGAAACGCTGTACACTCTAGCCAAACTAATCAAACTGATTCACACGCAGTCGTACTAGAGGAAGATTGACTTAATTTGGACGATCGCCATACACCGACATACACCTAGGCTCTGATTACATACTTCTTTACAAGTGATCAACTTGTAATTATAATGTTTCACCCATTACACAACCGTTTAAGACTTGACCCTTCTCCCTTAGTATAATCCAGGGCTTTTCAAACTGCCCGTCGCGGTGCCCTGGGGCGTCGTGCCCTTACGGTAGGGGCGTCGCGGTGGTTTATTAAAAATGATCTTTAGATTTGATTGACTTTAATCCTTGTGTCATTTATGTATTTTGAACTGTCATACTATATGATATCATTAATGTATATGATTTATTTACTAATTAATTGTGGATTAATTCAACCTGGCAAGTTCTTTACCAATGGCCTATTATATCACTCATTTGTGCTAAATATTTACGAGGCCTATATTAACTCTTATATTTGAAACTTATTGTTACCAGAGGAGCCGGGAGAAGTTTCGTTTAGGTCAAGGGAGCTGTGGACGTAAAAAGTTTGAAAACCCCTGGTATAATAAATGAAATATTTGCAGTGAGATTAAACATTGAAGCAACCACGTCTGTTGTATTTTCAGAGATAGAGATCGCAGCATTACATTTTTCGTCACAGACACTTCGTCCAGCTGTGAGCTTCACGTCGACTTCTGCAAATAAAATCGTTTGGTCGTGAGCTAGCACAATATCACATTCCACAGCTTCTCCAGTGTCCTGCCAAAGACAAAGTCTCCCTATACTGCATTGTCTTCTCGTATATCTTGTACCCTTATTTCAAAAACACTCAACATTCAATTTCCCAATAACATGGACACTCAAATTTCATTTAGAATTTCCGCTTCTGCAATGAAGACCTAACAAACATATGTATATACTAAGAAAAGGGGTTAAATCGCATAGCAGCAAAGATTGAAGTAATGCAAACGCCATGATTTATTTCCAGTCAATCAAACTATATATTTTTATTTATAGTGTCGTTCGCAGCTTCTGTAAGTACCGTAATCATTGATTATTGAAATGTAAATGCTCTTCCTAATAATCTTGTCACATCTTGAAAGCATTGATGTGTAAAGTTCTATTTACACATATTTGAGTTGTGCTTTGGCGATTATACGCACCAAATAAATATGATACTTTTTAACTTCCCGAAATATTTTACTTTCATTCTATTGGTCTTTAAACGCTTTCCATACTCAACTTTTTTCAATTCTTGAAGACGTTGTTTCTTCTTTGTTTTTACGGCTCCATTTTTCTCTCGTATCAACTGCAATTCACAGTGAACACATACAAGGTGATTCCCAAAATATCAGAGAATTTTAATATTCCGCCCACACCAAACACAGAAAGAGGTTTCGCCGCTCGTTGTCTCTTGGTGCATCTTTCAGTTGGTGCCCTACTAAGCTTCGGTATCGTGAGCGCATTTCTTTGTAAGATTAGAGTTACATCGTGTTTTTGTGTTCTGTGATTTTGCAAATGTCTTACAGTGACGAGCCACGGATTTGCATGAAATCCTCTTTGAAGTTAAAGAATACTGTAGCTGAAAGCCGGGCTAGAGAAGGCTTTAGGTGAGCATGTCTTGAATGAAGCAGGAACATTTTAGTTCTTCAAGTGCTTCAAAGATGGCCGAGAAAACGTGGATGATAAACATTCGGGTCGACCGTCAACATGCGCAACATCGGATATCTCAGTTCTAAACTCTCTGAAATTCCCGATCACTGCCACGTGTTATTTCTAGGATAAAACACTAACTTCGTTTTGACAAATCTCCGGATTTGTGGATTTGTGCTGCCCTTGGATTAAGTAGCGCGTGATCTTTGTGCCAGCCGCCGGGAGCAGCGTTGCAGATGAGAGTGAAGGTGGAGATGGGGACGAATCAGGAGTCCGTCGGGGCTGAGCCCATTGTTCTCCAAGTAACGGTCGTGGCCTGGGCTATTATTTTTTGATGAAGCCCTGCAGTATATAATTACCAAAAGGTGGCAGCTCTGCGCGGGCACAGCAGAGAGCAGCAGAGAGCGAGCGCGCGATGGCCATTCGCTGCTGGAGGGTCGGGGACGGCGCGGGCAGGGCCGCTGGCACAGCATCGCACTCGCATTGGGCTACTAGCCAGCGCCGAATCTTGTATTCATTACACCATTCATAATGAACAGAAGAGATGATTAAGCTTTCGCACGCCTTGTAATTTAGTTATTTTTCTCTACAACGGCCACGTTTTACGAATTCTCTATAAATAAAGGATTTAAAAGCAAATTTTATAGAATGATTTTCCTGGAATGTGGAGGTCTTGAATCTATTGCCTTTGGCCACCAGCACCAGAAGTATAATCAGGGAACTCTGGTCAAACATACTTTCTTAAATTTCTCAATTAAAATTATACTTCGGTTTTGTCATGCTAGAAAATACAACAAATGTTGGTAATCTTCAAATATATTGTTTATCCTACTTTTGCCTTTATTGCGAAATTAATGAAAGGTGAATGGTCTGCACCAAAAGACTGAATGGAAACACTGCGAACATTGATACATCCTAGAAATATTTTAAATTTAGAGCTCGAAGAAATAATTTCATGTACACATATTTATTTTCTGTTGATAATTTGGTTCAGATTTCGAAATAAAGTGTGGGTGAAGATGATTTTGATACAGAACTTGTGTCTTTGTATTATAATTTATCTAAAATAGGCTACACAGGTACACAGGTATGATTAAATCAACAGAAAATAATTGCAAAAACTTAAAATGCTAAATTAACAGTTCCGCCGATATTTCAGGATCTGAAATATCAAGGCTGTATACTTAAGTCAAAGACATGTGAGGACATTTTAAACATTGTTCTTATTTGTTATTCTTTGGGCTAATAATACGCTGTAATGGGGTAACTTTAGGCGAGCTAACAGTTTCCACAGTAATCATGATTTAAATAAAACTTGGGACAATCTATCTTCATTTTTTTTTATTTGTAACTCACACAAAGGTTAAATGAGAGAGAAAGTGCTATCATTACGTTTTCTATAACAAAATAGCTATATAGCTATTTTCATTAATTTCACTAATTGTCATAAAAAGCAAACGAGAACTATTTTGTGGAAACTATCACGTGATTTATATGCTGCATGGCATATGTGACGTAACAAATAAAATAGTATCATTCCGAGGAACTGAAAACTCTTTTAAGCCCTTGATCTACAGGGAAATCAACCTGACATTTACTGTAAATGTGCGAAAATAAATTTATCTTCTTCTGAAGTAAATAGTCGTGTACGCTCCGCTCTCTTGTCATGTTTCCTTTTCAGTTTGTTCTTAGTTTAGTCGTACTTTTTGGAATGCGGCAATGTTATGCCCTTCATTGGATTCTTGGTTATATTTTATTGATCCTTTATATATTGTAGTACAAAACGTTTCTTCGTGCAATTCGCATGTGGGCTGGCCCGTACTATCTTCCAGAGCATTCTTTTCACGTCAATACGTCACGTCTTTTCACGTTTCCGATATTTACGAGATTTAAAAGCAAAAAAAAATGAAATTCAAAATTATCGGCCTATTTCTCTTCTGTGGATTTTTTCAAATGTATTAGAGGGTTTTTTTTACATACGAATGGAAACCTTTTTCAGTAAACACGACGCGCTTTCAGATTACCAACATGGATTTAGAAAATCAAAATCTACGGAAACAGACATATTTTCTTTTCTTAAATATATCTCATCATTGGATCAAAATGAAACACCTATTGGATTGTTTTTAGATCTTTCGAAAGCTTTTGACGTCATTGATCATGCCATTTTGCTTTCAAAATTACGTTTATATGGAATTCGTGGTATTCCTCTCCATTTGTTATGTTGGTATCTTAAACAACGATCTCAGAGAGTGGAAATACAGTATTGGAATGATGGAACATTATGTACACACCTTTCCGACTCTTTGCCAATTTCACGTGGAGTTCCTCAGGAATCGATTTTAGGCCCTATTCTCTTCCTACTATACGTAAACGATATGCTCTCGACCATTCGAAACGGAAGAACAGTTTTCTTTGCGGATGATACAAACATTCTTTGCGATAAAGAAACCGTAAATAGTACAATATCAGATTTTCAAATTGGTTCTGTAATAACAAATTACTAGCAAATAAAAAGAAAACGGTTTTAATGCAGTTTTCTTTTTCAAATAAACAATTCTGTACTCCATTGAAAATGAACGGTGTACCACTGACTGATGTTAAGGCAACAAAATGTTTAGCTCTCTCAATTCAATCAAACCTCAAATGGACCGACCTTTTAAATGAATTGATCACAAAAGAAAGTTCATTATGCTACGCATGCAGAATTATTTCAAATTCAGTCAGCCTTCATTCTGTTCGTTGTGTATATTTCGCGAATGTTCATTCCCGCCTGAAATATGTCATAATATTCTGGAGAAATACATCTTATCCCAGACATTTAGATTACAAAAAAAGAATTGTACGAATAATAACCAAATCCCACTCACGTTATTCTTGTAAGCATCTCTTTATTAATCTAGGAATTTTACCATTACCTTGTCTGTTGATTTACGAATCAGTGGTGTGTGTCCAAAATAACGAGCTTAAGGGCGGGAATATATTTTCAGATGACGCTGTCGTCTATAACCATAACACGCGACGTAGTAATCATATCCATCAGGTGACAGTATCAACAGCTCATTAGAGAAAATTCACATACAATACATGTATATTATTTTACAACACTTTGCCAGATGACATTAAATTAATAAATTCGATAGAAAAGTTCCAATCCCAAGTAAAATCGTTTCTACTGCGTATCTGTTTCTATACAATTAGAGACTATACCGAGCATCAAAAAGAAAGTAACATTAATTTTAACAGTGATATTTAATATATTATTTACCATTTGGACTGTATAAATGTAAACAACATGTAACAAGTCTTGTACCGCAGCCTCTGGGTTAATGACCCCCATCTCGATCAGGTTTTTCGTCCAGTTTCCCTGATCCTTTGAGTAAACGCTGAGATGGGCCCTTGTTTTACTTCTGGACATAAATGCAACTTCATTATCTGTGCACGTCGTCTAGAATTCAGTGGGGAATATAGTTATTCAAATTATCGTTTTCCATGTTGTGGTAGGACGACGGTATAGCACTCTTCTCTCTACGATCAACACCATTCCTTGACGAAGGACATGATGAGGAATAGCAGCCAAAATTGATTGCTGATTTGCCCTTGAAAATATATGTTATTGCATTGAAGCGAATAATTTTGTTAACAATCCTTGCAAAAAACTCTCATTTTTTCTGTATTCAAAATTCAATTAATATATGGCTTAGGGAAGGGATCACAGAAGTTTGAAAACGTGCACGGAATTCACTTCTTCCCATTGCATGTCACACACAGTTTTTAACTGTTTTGACGTAAAATAAATAAATAAATAATAAACATTAAAACACGTATTGTTAGACAATGAGAGTAAGTTAAAAATGCTTTGTTCTGGGGGTAAAAGATACTCTAAAAATTAACTAAAACGACGTCATTTTGCTTGGGATGAAATTGCGTTAGAGAGGCCAAACATAGGGTTACAGACACGTTTCTTCATATTCTATATAAATAGTAAAACTTTTATCTCTTCCCATGTTTTCATATGTGGTCCGAAAAGAAAGAAGTTTGCAGAAAAGTGCGCGAAATTACGCAAGAAAGCCATGAATGACTGTGTTTCCCTTTTGTGGAAGATATTTATGTATACAAAGTACACTAATATGTGTACAATACGGTCCTCTACCAACCAGTGAAGATTTTTTTTTAAATTCCTCCAGCAGATACAAATCTTTATTGGGGGGCAAAGTTATATAGAAAGGACTAAAGTTATCCACGTGACAGCGTTGAAGTTGGTATGGATTATAAAAAAATTAAAACTGTGCAAAATAAAAATCGTAGTGCCAAAAGAAGAGAATCAGCTGAATAAAAATTTAACAATGGCCAGCTGATAATAGTATTTAAGACTTACAAACGAAAGACAAACAAACAAAGAAAAGAAAATAATCATCGTTACGTATGAAAGGAGATAATAATACTGGTCTCTGTCGAACACCTGATTGAAGTATTGAACAGTTCACCATCCCATTAAACTTCATTCAATGCATGCAGGTAAATTTGCGAGAACACAATTCTTGCTTGAAATTTATAGGATTGCTCTAATCAGGAGACAAATATTCAACTATAACATTCTGTTACGGATGACGCAATGATCCCTAAATTTATGATTCATTATATGATGATTGTATGATTCATTTTGTCTGTAAACATATGAAAGTGATTAGAAAATTCACTTCACTGAAATCACTCAGCTGTTCACTCAGGTGAAAAATTCCAAATTATCTAATTATAGGTAGGAAAAAATGTTCCCAACGCAAGAATGACGATGCACAATGTGTCACCGTGTCAAATATTTTGGGTAAAATATCATAAGCGTTTATTAATGCATTTCTTTCAATAGAGATTTAGTGACTTTCACTATTCCCAAAGTATCATTTTGTTAAAAATTAACGAATCGTTTTATTATATTACTCTACGTAATTAAGATATTATGATATTCATCTCCCAGGGGCAACGCAACCCTTAAGAGTAAACACATGTTAGTCGTGTGTGTTGCCTAGCTCACTGTCAAATATGGCAGTTCTGTGATCTGCAATAAGCTAATGTGCTACAAAACGGAACACTTTTCTCCTATTTGCAATGGCTAGCTAAATTATATTTTTTTCAAATTTATACCCAATTAATATTTCAGCTCTGTCTTGCCAAAACAGTTCTACAGAAACAGTGTTTAGCAATTTTCAATTTTTGATTTTTATTCGACGTATTGCGCTTTGAAACACAAAGTATTTATTTATAGTCAACGGACAACTTATACTGAATACGGCGAAAAAATTAGAGGAAATATTTTTTCTTGGAATTGTTAGGAACCTAATATATCAGGGATTGGAAAAAAACTAACCTACACCCCACTTATCCAAGAGGTAAATCATTAGAAAATGACAGAAAATATATTTTAATCAGAAATTTTGAAAGAGTGGCTATGAGATGATATTCAATATGCGAGGTAATTATTTTTTTGTACTGATCGGTCAATTCTTCATTAAAGCTTACATTTCCCAGTTTCTTTATGAGGCCCTTGTTATAATAAAGCAGTCATTCAACTTCGGAAAAACTACAGGAGGAACAAAAATCTTCCCGTGTCCACATTTTTGAAAATAAAATATCATTCCTTTCACTAGAATGTAAGTATGGTGATGCAGAATTAGGGGAGTATTCATTTTGTACCCCATGTTGATTATTTACTCCATAATAACCCTATTTCAATGAACTGGTTTTGATGAAAAAATTCAGTTTTTGTGATTTTTAAAAAACTTTTCAAAACCAAATTAGAATGAAATTATTTTGATCAATACATTAAGTCTGTTTTCGTGTTCCTGAGTTATCAATATTTTTTCACATGTTTACGTATAACACATATTTTTTTGGCAAGTTGAAATTTTGAAATGTTGAGGCAACAAATTAAAAAAATGCATGGATAGGGATTTGGAAAATGTACAACTTATATCGAACATTTTCCTTAAAAAAGGGTTTTCAGGATAACAATGATGGTTATTTGTTATAAAATTCTGTAAAAATTCTAAAATGCATAAAATGCTATGTAAACAAATGCATGCCAAAAATAAGAAACAATTTCCAAAAATATTCCCCTTCTCTTTTTTTTATTTATTTAACATCGCATCGACAGCTATGTCATTAGCTACTGAAAAAAATACATTACAACAGTGACGCATATATGATTATTGGAAGGTGTAAAGATTCAGTACAAGATACAGTAATACAGGTTGTTTACAAGATGATAAAATGCAAAAAAGAAAACAGTAGTAACAGTAATACGTATACGAATTAGCATAAAAAGAAATACCTGGAGATAAATGAGCAAATAAAAATTAAAACACCTGATAAAATAGTAGTTTCATATACATCCACAATCATTCTGAGAAGGGAGTATGTATAGTAAGAAATATCCTACTGCATAGAAAGAGAAGTATCGTGGAACAAACCACACTTCTTTGAAGTGTTCTTCAGGTGAGGTACCATTTGTATCAGTTTTACAGATTCAGTAAAAGATACAGTAATACAGATTGTTTACAGAATGATACTATGCACATAGAAAGAGAACAAGTGTGGAACATGCCACACTTCTTTAAGTGTTGTTCAGGTGAAGTACAATTTTTCTTGTATTATTTTTCACCATGCTTCTTCTAGATCCTGGATTGAATTCGCAATTGCCAATACAATTCAGATTTGGCTGAACATTCCACTCCTTATAGAATTGTATTCCTTGATACTTCTCATATTCAAGTATACATTCCAAATATGTGTCGTGAAGGTGCCTCTGTCTGTTATGTTGGGAAATAGGGCAATGATTGACTATGTGGGACAGGGTCCAAGCCATATTGCACCGGTCACATGATGGAGGATTAGTTCCATCAAGTATAGATGTCTTAGCTTGCAGTGAATTGTTCGTGTTCTCGATAAAGCACTTGTTCCTTTCTGTTGAGTTTTTTTATGTTTAAATCTTTGAAAATTGTTTCTTTCCTATGGTCACTCCTTTTATGCGTTGTCCAGATGAAGAATCATTTATCTTGCATTATTTTTTCATTGTGTTTCACTAGATCTTGGAGTGTATTCGAAATTTCCAGTGTAGTTTGTGGGTTATCAGTTGTACTTCCACTAACCACTCTGACAGTTTCCCTCTGCATTTCTGTATCTTGACTAATATCCCTAACCAATGTTACTTCTTTACCTGAAATAGTAATGTCATGATACAGTTCTTGGATTATAATAATCATTTAACTCAATGTTTCGTTATTGTTGGTGCTATTTATTACATTGCGAGAGTTTGAATATAACCTGAACTTTGAATGGTTTATTAACCATTCAAAGTTCAGGTTATATTCAAACTTGTTTAATACGTTTCATGGCAGTCAAGATGGTGCATAATTTAGCAATAAGATGGCTGGCATAGTGGTTAAGTTGATGTTTAACTGATACTTCTTTCGTTACCACTGTTGCTTCTGTTCCTCTTTTATTTTTAATTCCTTTGGCATAATCTGGATAAAAGTGTCGTAATTGTTTATCGGCCAAAGTTTACCTCCACTGTTCCATTTCCTTGATGAGCACCTGAGGATAAGTCTACTGAAATATCCGAGATTATCCAGGAAGGAAATATGTAATTTCTCTGTTTTTCTACTTTGCTGTGATCAAAATGAAGTTCTTTAAGAACTTTTCTAGTTTTTTAATGAAATGGTATAAAGCGCGAATGCTCTATGTACTCTTGCTTCTTAGCATAAGTCTCCTGTACTATGATTGGATTGATGGGCGTGGCTGCTTTTAGAGTATACTTGATTATTAGTTTCTCTCTGCGATGAGATAATGTGTGTTCATTTTTGCTTTATTTATCATGCTTCCGACTGAACTGGTTTGAAAACATCCCGTGCATATCCTGAGATCTTGATTGTGTAGTATCCAGTTCTTTTAAGATCACATTTACTAGGAGATCTGTATGTTATTAATACATAGTCTATTTTGGATCTCACGAGTGCTTTGTATGTTCACAATAGCAAAATAGCAATTCTCTATCTGCTCCTCAGTTGTTGTCAGCTAGCCATTTAAGTATGTTGATTCTATTACATTAATTAATAGTGCGCAATATGTGCAACTTCCAGGTCAGTTTCGTGTCCAAGTGCATTTCTAATATTTTGGTACTGGTGACAAATCTGCAGGTTCTGTTTACCAATTTTAGGCGTAGGTAAGTTATTGATATTCTTTTTCGAGAATATTATACTCTCTGTTTTCTGAGTTGCAAATTTAAAGCCTTGAGTGACGATTCATAAATACTCTTTAATGCGGTTTGCATAACTTCTTGCCTTGAGTTAATATTCCTTCCTTTACAAAGCATAGTAATATCATCGGCGTATTTCCTAATTATGGTGGGTAGTTTCATTTCTTTTGCCCGCGTCATTTGTTGCTAGTAAGAAAAGTGTGACACTTAGGATAGATCCTTGTGGTACACCGTTCTCTATTCTTTTATTCTCAGATAATGTTCCATTTGTTCATGATATTACATGATTTTACATTTTACTCAATTTTAATGATCTAGATTTACTTCTTTATATGTTAACTAGATGTTAACTTGACTTGGTTGTCTTTTCATATTTCCCTCCCATAATTCCTTTTCTTAATTCCCTCTCGTAATTCCCTTCATAAGAGAACCTATAGTATCATTGAACTGTTTTTGTAATTTCCTCGTAATCAGGATCCTCTCAATCCAAATGTTATTGAAGGGTATAACAAGCATTAACGTATCAGTAAGAAATAAAACAATTATTTCAGTCTTCTCAACCTCCCCTCAACGTTTGGCAGTGAAATTGTGTTCTTTATATCATATGCGTCAAGTTTTGATTGTTTCCGAGAAGTAAAATTCGTCCGAAAATTGCAGATAGTATAATAAACGTGTCGGAAGTGAAAGTTAGAGGCTCGGGAATAACTGAATCTCTTCAAACTTCATGGAGGACATATGTTTGGATATAAACATCGTGAAAGATACATTGCAAAACAGGGTGGCTATTGAACCTTTTTAAATAAGACTGCGGCAGAACAAAATACAATTTGCAGCGGAACAAAATTTACAACTTTTAAATGGTTACATGAATCGTATTTCATAAATACGTACAGAATACTAGTTATTTACGTAACTAGCACAGAAAGTGAGCGTATGGCGAACGAATGGAATGTTGACGGACAGGACGACTACAGGACCCGACCCGATTTTGAAATTAGAACGACGAAGACACTTTCGTTGGATACGCTTACATTATTTTTTAAGCAATAGTTCATAGAAGTTACAAGGATTGTGATCACTCGCAATATGCCATGCAGTAAATATATTGATTAATGGCGCTTGAGTGTTTGTTTACTTTACAGTATCCATACGGCCATGTTTGTTGTGTTTCAAAATAATGACAAACTCGGTCGCCACTTACGTTGAATTTCAAGAATAAATATATATCACGGTCGCGAGCTGCAAATTCATTGCAACAAATTTTGATAGGATAATTAATTAATCAAATAAATAAATAATGACGCGCGGGCCTAAGCCAACATCAGCTTCTGAATCGGAATAATTATTGGGAAAAGGGAAATGTTTGCAGGTAAAGTTACCCCCGTTGCACGTGATAGGAAACGTTCTCTTTACAAAACATGAAACATGCAAAATACACAGAATTACTAGGGTGGTAGAGGTCACGCAGCTTATCCATTTTAGGAAGCTGTAATTACAAAATACCAATATTGTTAGAGATCTTTACCTAAGAATCTCTTTAAATAAATAAACAAATAAATAATAACCATCAATCAGAGAAAGTTTCACTTCGTATCTGGATTAATTTCAATAACCATGAATACAATAATAACCATTATGAATTACTGTGCAATAGTAATAGCTCAAAATCATCAATAAGTCTAATTCAAGTACATGAATTTCGCTCATATGCTCATGCCACAATAATTATTGCCTAATACCAGATTTCAGTAATGAATACCATACGTGTTCACCTTTCTAAATATGCGGCGCTCGGAAGCTCAATACCAATGAAAAGGGGGGGTGGCTCTAACAGAAATTGAGAGGGGCAATGGCCTCGCTCCTCCAACAATGAAACGGCCAACAGCGCCGTTTTATGGAGCGTGACCCAGCAAAACGAAAGTTTGTTCCGGGGCCGAAGACGTGTTATGGAACCTCTGAAGATATCACACCAGCATGGGTGCCCACGCCTGTTTTCGTGCCGAGTTCAGCCAAGCGATCTATTCGACACGAAACCAAAAAATCACCAGGAACAGCCTGGAAGAAAAAAAAGTTCTGCAACAATTCAAAAAATCAATAAGAACGTGCAAGAACCAAATAGGGAAGGGTCTGCCACAAATTGCAGATGTCCAACACAATCGCTGCGAAAAAACATGAATGATTAGAGCCAAAAACATCAATAATAATATAGCAAGATAAACACTCAATGGAATTGAATAATCATAGAATTAAATCATGAGCATAATAGCAAAAATCAATAAATAACGAGCGAATTTCAATACCTTCTACGCGGCTCTAATTCGCGAAAGCGCTGAGTGGCGAGCGGTAAATTAACCAACCGATTGTTACAATTAACGGCACTGGGGGTGGAGTGCAGTATTACAGAAACATTACAAGCTGGTCATAGATAGACGAATGGAGTTTAGGATGATATGCCACCGTCATCTTGTAGCAACGCTTGTAAGGTCATGTTGCACAGAAGATATTGATTTTTCGGGTTTCCGGGCGCGTCAACTGATGTGGTCATTAGTCCCGTAAGTGTAGTGCATGTTTTTTTTCTCGGAGATAGCTGTTTCTCGGAGATCTTCCTCCGCTGGATGGCGAGATCCGGCGCCGACCTATCGTCGGCTAGGGGGGTTTCCCCCTAACCAGGACTCTCCCACCAGCGGGACACCGTCCCAGCCGGGACAAGCTTTGAGCTCCCGACCGGTCTCCCGGCATGTGTGGTAGTGTAGTGCATGTTAGTGTAAATGTGTGTGTAATGGGAGAGGACAGGACAAGGAAGAGGAAGGAAAGATCGATCGCCGTTTCGTAGGGTACTGCTCCGACATTCGCGTGGTGTTGATCGCAGAAACCACGGAAGCCTACCGATCAGAGCAGCCGGCCGCTAGCATTCTCGTCCAAACAGCGACTGAATTCGACCTAGCTGAAAAGCTAGTGTCGAAAATCCTGCCGCCGTCAGGACTCGAACCTAGGACCTCCTGGTCAGAGGCGCTGCAGTGACATCACTGAGCTACCGCTCCCGGAAGACACAATTGTTTGTTTACAAACATATATTAAGATGTTTTAACAGTAATATACAGGAAAATAAAACATAGAAATTGCACACAGATGAATATAAAGGTTTACAAAAGGTTTTACATCATAAATTTGATCAAGTATCTTTAATTTTAATTAGAAATTAATTAAATAGATGAAATTAATAGAAATAATTGTGATAAAATTAATGATACCCAAGTCTATAATTCATTTAATACCTTTGTTATGGTCATAACACAAACTTATAACGATGTTCTCTTTGCGTTAAGCGTGCTACAAAATCTGTTTTGCCGTACGCGTGCCGCAAAATAAAGTTTTCCAAGCAATTTGACAGTGAAGGTACATGACGTTTCCCTTCATGAGTGCTGCAAAATGCATTTTTCTTTGTGTTTTTGTGTTGACTTGTGCATTGGCCGGGCCATCCGACCTTGGATGAGACGTGGCGTTTCGCCCAGTCCGTCGAGGCCGGACGGCCGGCGTTGAGCGGCCTGCGGTGTGTTGCAGGGGAGGCGCAGGGGGAGGCGGAGAGCGCGAGCGCGGAGCTGGCGCAGGCCCAGGCGCAGGCGCAGGCGGCGGCCGCCTCGGCGGCGGCGGCGGGAGCGGCGGCGTCGGCCGCGGTGGCGCCCAAGGGCCGAGGCAAGCGTCGCGGGGGCGGCGGCGCCGCCGACGCCGCGCCCACCGCCGCCATCAACGGCGGCGCCGACCACCTCGCGGCGCCCGCCAACAACGGCACCTCGCGCGGCGCCGCGGGCCAGGGCGGCGGCGGCGCGGGGGCGGCAGCCAACGGGCCCATGGGCGGCGGCGCCAACGGGGCCGCGGGGCTCGCCACCCCCGTCAAAACGGAGCGCCTCAGCCCCCTCGGCCCCAGCACCAGCGCCAGCGCCGCCAACACGCCCGACAACAACAGCTCTTCGTCGCGCAGCGGCACGCCCTCCCTCTCCTACCCCGACACCCCCCCGAGCGCCAGCCCTGCCACCTTCCCCACGGGCCACATCAAGCAGATGGAGCAGATGATGTCGCGCAACTACTCCGACTTCATGCGCAGCCTGGCGGCCAAGTACAATAACACCAACCCCAACGAGTGAGTAGTCCCCGTTTGCGCTCCACGCATCCACCTGTGCGCGTCCAACAGCACAATGGGCAAAGACTTCACAACACTTCCTTTCTAACACAACCGCTGATCCATAGATGCATGAAGTTTCGACCATATTATTAATTACCTTAATAATTAAAATGTAATGTATAACTTCTCATGGATATAGCCTTTACAACTCAACCTTTCAAACAGCTTTCTGCATATAAAGCACATGTCTTTCACGACACCCAATGTGTAGAACGTGTATAAAACTGACTGCGGTTGCATCTGTTCTATTGCATGAGGGATGGGCAACAGAGTTGCCTCAAAGGCGGTGTTTCCGTTGTCTCTCAAGGGGCGTTCACACGGAGAGAGTTTTCTCTCCTAACTTTCCGGAATTGGTTAGGAGACACGTGTAAACTCTCAGGAGAGCGATCTTCTCTCCGGAGACATGACGTCACAGGAGATCTTCGAAGTTTCCACGAGAGAACAGTGTAAACGCTCTGGTATCCTTGAGAAATCGTATCTCCAGATAGATAAATAGTATTCAAAGAGAGTTGGAAGACTTTGTGCTCTCTTGGTATGTGTCCACGTACTCGATCAGCTTTTCTGTGACTGTGCGTCGTTACAGTGTGGTCCGTGGATTTCTGATCTTGGGGAAATTTTACTCTGGAGAATTATAAATAAAAATGAGAAAGAACTGTATGTATCTCCTGTGGCCAAAAACCATAGCGTCAAAGCAACTATCTATCCCCAAGAAATATATTTCCGCATGACGGTATCTTGCTTTTTAGTTGCTTGAGATATTTTTCATAATAACAAATCAAATCCTTCCTTAGTTACACCTGCTAATTTTTTGTACACAAATCCTCTTCCTTTATATCCTTTTTAATAATAATAATAATAATAATAATAGTTATTATATGAATTATATACATTCCTTTAATAAATAAGTCGAAGTTACGAATTAATTGTGGAATGTTGTTGTATAAAACTATCAGGCGTTCTCTTTCATACACCTGCTCTATATGGTGTAATGCCTCTACTACCAAATTTAATAAATTTCAAATAATTCAAAATAAATTCATTCCAAACATTTACATGCTCCCTAGTTTATATCAATAAACAAATGTACAGATAATTTAAAATTGATGCTTTCAAATCGTTTATACTTAACTTCACAAAGAGATTCTATAATAAATTATCAACTTATCCATGTTTCAAAACTTTACATTAGATCAAAACTATTTTCTCGAATACGATCACGTTTTCCAATAGATATGTTTAGTCCTCCATTAATTAAAACTTGTTTTATTTTATTAATCCTTCAGCGACATTGATCGTGAGGTTCTAGGGATTGAGACTTGCCGTGCCCTGACGCCGTGCCTTGTTGCCAGAGATATTTGTAGGGGAATATTCCGCAAGACGTGTAGGTCTCCACTGAATCTCACGCACCAGGAGGGAGCAACCCCGCCACCTCCCGGGATATCAATGGTATCATGGATTGTACTTACGGGACTAAGAACCACAGCAGTTAACGCGCCGGGAAACACCAATCACTCAATCAAACGCGGACCAGCGTGACGTGATAAGATTGGACTAAAAGTAGCAGACGAGTTTCGACACAGTCCGAAATTCAGAATTAATTTGCACGAAGCAGTCACTGGAATCCAAGATGCATTTATTGACTTCAAGAAGTAACACCTATCGTCACGCGGTTATTCTTTTTCTCTTCACCATTTCCAACCTTATCACGTCTAGTAATCTCACCGTGGACTAAGAGTTAAGGGTTAAGGGTTAGCTAAGGCGTTAAGGGTTGAGCGCAACGCTAGAAGGGAAAGGTCTGCTAGCGAAAATTACATAGTGCTGAACTGTAACATTCATAAGTAGAATGAACTATTTTATAGGGTCGCGTAGATTGTTGCGCATTCTTATTGTCTCGTAGAGGTAATTTATTTAATATTTTAATTTACAAAAATGCGGGAAACCAACAAGTTTGAAGACAAAATTCGTAAGATTCTTAACCCAGTCAGTTCACAGAAACGCTTTCGTCTGTGTTAGCGCAATCGCTTAGGTGCGAGATTTGACAATAGAAAGAAACGTGTTCAAACCCGGGAAGAACAGCGGATTTTACTTGACGAGCAATGAAAATCACTTCCAAATAACGATGTCGAGAATGTTCTAAACATTCCATTCTTTTGCGAGAAGAAACCATTTGAATTACAAATCTGATGAAAGATTTTGACGTACTTTCGTTTACTGGTAACCTGGTCGTTTGCCAAACATCACAGGCAGATAAATGTCTGAAAAATGTATCCAAGCGACAGGGAGTTACTACACATTATTTACTGTTTATTATGCAAAACCGTTTGCTATTGCGACGCCTATTTGAGAAAATAAGTATACGGAATATGTGGTTGTGTCATGTCTCGCCCATATTGCGGAATCCCAGTATTCAACTCGATGAATGTTCTCTCTTTATTTTTCCATCACCTCCCTCCTCTTTCTTTGAAGTCACAGACGAAATTATGTGCAAACGTAATAGAAACACCTTCTAACTTCTAAATAACTTCTAATAGATTCAAAATAATTACATGGCGTCTATCTGATTGTATTTAACTGCCAACAATTGTGATATCTGAATTTGTGACAAATGTTGCATGGCTAAATCTGATTAAATCTAACTATGTAACAAATATGTTACGTTGAAAAGCATATGTAGTAAAAAGAAGACAATTAAAAATTCACCTAATTTTAGTTGTGGTAAGAAAAAAGTACCCACTCATGTGGGTTTTTTTGCCAATATTTTTATATTTGCCCTTTCATTCCTTTGTTTTGCCTTTGGGAATTGAGCTGGTGACTTAACTACAACCGCATGAATTTTTTTTTTTTTTGCTCATGGGCTTTAGAATGGGCAGGAGGTGATTCGATTTCTGAGGTCTCCGGAAGTTCATCAATGCACGGCAACAATTTCTTGATAAGTTCCTTGGTAAAGCTATCTGAAAATTATCTGCAGAATGCAGGTCAATAATCTTCTGAAATAAATTTTCTCTCAAAATTCTAGATAACAGCTCCCCAGGATCAGATAATGGTTATCCACTTCTGCAGAATTTGCTCCAATTAAAAACCAAGAATTTTTTTCAATCATTCAACTTCATCACTAACTCATTCTTCAAAATTTATCTGCGTAACTAATGTTAACAAGCCCTTTACATATTTTAGTGTTGTATTGGTATCAATCAGCATCCGAATTACTTCAATAGCTTACTGGAAACCTTCATTACATGTTCCGAAAATTTTACTCGCAAAATCTTACTTGAAAAATAGGTAGAAAAATAATTTTTTTCTGCAACCTTTAACCTAGAAATTAATATAATTAATAGAAACATAAAACATGGAGACTCCAAATAAATAGTGAAAAGTCAAGATACACGGTTCTAGGGAAATCTGGGAATGATCTAGAAAGATAAGTAGGTATATTTCGAGTAATAAAGGAATTTAATATCTTGGAGTGACTCTTAGTGCAGATGGATCCGATGACAACGACATTATAAAAAAAAGCAAGGGAAGGACAATTACAAGTAGACTTCATAATATTTTATGGAACAAGAATATTAGAAAGCAAACTAAGATACCAATATACAATACAATGGTGTAGAGTTGTGTTTCGTATAGATCAGAAAGTGTACCCCCGGATAAGATGGTAAAAAGTTCCCCTAAACCAAATGAATTATAAGTGGTTTCATTATAATTCTGATATAAAAATAATATTTTTGAAAGGTTTCTTATCACCCGTCCCACCACCTATACATCTCTACAACCAATAACGTATTTTTTTTATTTTAATTTTTTTCGCCAACTTAACACTATTTTATCTGACTGAAAAAATATGATAAATAAGTTAACTATTTATACTATGAGAAAAATATTTTTTGATATTTTCTCAAACTCAAATTCAGATACAAACAAATATTTTTTTAAGAAATAACGATTACAAAAACAATATTACAAAGGATAGTTTTCGCAGAGTCCGGATTGTATATACTTATTTATACGTATACAAGAATAAATACGTATGTAAGGGAATATACAACTTTTTCTCTAGTCTGATAGATCTACAGACGCGAGAGCATAAGTTTCCACTGCTGAAGTCAGTAACTATTTAGCTATCCGGGAGATACCGCGTCCTAGGCACAGTTACCAACTGGCCTGCGTCAAAAGTATTTTAATTAAAATGTTCCTATTCGTGACCATATAGAATATTTGTATTCGGCCATCCGAGAAATGGATGAAGTATTTCACAACTGAAAGCTGCTATCTCGGAGACGTGTTTGTGCAACTGACTGTAAAACGTATTTTTTTAAGTCATTAATTTTTTCAAATAAAATAACTAGATTAGACAGGTTACTGTGGCAAATTATTTGCATTGTATATATTTAATAAAATATTACTATAATAAACGATGAAATGTAGAAATGGTGCTTATTACTTATTGGTGGGGGATTATTTTTTGCAAAAAAAACGCGTGTTATAATTGGTTTGAAATATGTTTTTACTGGGAAATTGCATGCCTTTATTTATTTAATTAAATGTATGTACTACACTTTTTGTAAAAGTGTTGGTTGGTTTAATTTTTATTTTCAAATATTTATCATAATATAACTCGCGATCACCACCATTTTGTAATGTTCACGATGAATAGTTCCGCCTCTATGAAATAAAAGTAAAGCGAATTGGTCAGCTCGATCCCGCAGGGCTGAGCAGGGGTCGGCAAACTGGTAAAGTTCGGCTCAGGACAGCACCCATTTTTTCCGCCATCGACGGTACCTGTTGTTTCACACACGTAAAAATTTTACAATTTTAGAGGTTAATTTCTCACGTTCGAGACATCCAATCGGTATGAAAAAACTTAAATCACTTAAAACTCGTCTCGTAGTCATTAAAATCAATGAAAAAATATATTTTTCTCAGGTGTGTACCTATCATACATGACCTAGTGACAAATTGAACATCTTTGAATGGGTATGGCGGCTAGTTAGAGACGCTGAAACAGTTCGGCAATGAAAAATAATTTTCTACCATTAGGCCAAAAAACTAGCTTGGAGCTCGTAATACAAGAGAGCATTAAAAAAGGACGCATTGAATGCGTAGTTTGCGACGCCGTATCGGTATTGTATAACACTCCTCCACGTGGTGGCTATCTAACGAACAATATACAACAAAAAATAGCTGTGTACTCATTCCCCGATAGCATAGTTTTTTTGACATATTCAAAAACTTGTGCAGCGCAACGCCGACCCCTACAGTCCGTCATACTTTGGGTCCCTGTTCCTCATAACACTGGCTAACTTCTCAAAACGTTTTAGCTTTGAGCGTACCATATGTGGATTTGCTTGCTAACAGTGTGCCTTGCGAAGTGTAATGACGAACATGTCCGTTGCGTGTGTTGCAGGTACTTCGGGCCGTCGGCGCGCAACGGCTACCCCGTGGGGCTGGACAGCCGCTTCAACCCGTTCAAGGCGGGCCCGGGCCCGCTGCTGTCGCTGATGGGGCCGGGCGGCTCGGCGCTGACGGCGTCGCTGCACAAGGGCGGCGCGGGCGGCGCGGGCGGGGCGGGCGGGGCGGGCGCGGTGGGCGGCGCGGGCGCGGGGGCGGGCGGCGGGGCGGCGCCGGGTGGCGCGCCGGCCGGCTCCGTCGCCGCCGCCGCCGCGGCCGCCGCCTCCGCCGCCGCCTGCGCCGCCTTCGCCTCTGGCGGCAAAGACGTCGGCGCCGACAAGAAGATGGTGTCGGCCGCGTCCCCTTCCGGCGTGGACGCCCAGCAGGCGCTGTACAACCTGGGCGCGTCGGCGTTCGGCGCCGTGGCGGCGGCCAACACGGCGCTCTTCCCGCCCATGATCGACATGCGGTCGACGCAGGCGCTGCTGGGGCTGGTGCGCACGGCGCACGCCCACAACGCCAGCCAGCTCGAAACGTACCTCAAGGGCTCGGCCAAGAGGCCCGCCTCCTCCTCCTCGTCGTCCGAGGCCTTCCCCCTCGACCTGTCCGCGGGCTCCGTGGCGCAGTATAGCAAAAAGGCGCGAATGAACAGGAACGTGAATGTGAGTGACGCCCTGTTGAAAAGCGAGTCCGTGCTCAACATGGCCATGATGGACGCTCTGCGCTCCACCAAGGAGCGGCTGGGGGCGAAGCGCGTGGGCAGCGTGTCTCCCAAGCCCTCGAGTCGCTGCTCGGCGGCGGGCGGCGGCGGCGGCGGTGGCGCGGCGGCCGGCAACCCCCGGTTGACCGCCCCCGGCACCTCCGCCGCCCCTGCGCCCGGCCCCACCCCCGTGCCCCCCTCCGCCGCCGCCACGGCCCCCGCCGCCGCCGCCGCCACCGTCACCTCGCACCACGCGTACGGCCGCACCCTGCCCTGCATGTCGGTGTGCGCGGGGAGCGAGCGGCCGTGCGGAGGGCCTCCCGACGCGGCCTCCGCCGTCGCCCACTGGACGGTGGACAACGTCTGCTCCTTCGTCTCCTCCATCGACATCTGCGCCGAGTACGTGCAGGTCAGTGCTGCACAAACTTCCTTGCTAATTTTAGAAATATATGGCAGAGTGGAGAGCACGATTCATCTGCCAGTTTGGGTGAAAGTTGCTCTTGTTTTCAAATAGTGTCAGTCAGGAAAGTATCTAATTCAAAAAGAGGTTTCAACGCGACCTATGTTATTTCCTGCGTAGAATCACATGCCCAGTTTGAATGTTATACTACAATATGTTATTTACAATACGTTGTACTACAATACATGTTGTATTCAATATGATATTTGCCCCATACAGGGCGGTCTCGCATTGCTTTAAAAAATGCATTCACGTGTCGATAGTGTAAGTTGTGCATGATATGGGTTGGTATGAATGCAAAAGCATTATTGTTAATGGGTTTAAAAAATTGTAGAAACTTGTACATTAGAAATTAATTCCCATCGGTTGTCAAAGTAACGTACAGTTCACTATTATTATCCCCTCACGAATATCCATGAACACTACAGCCTGGATTTACATGCATTAAGAATGTCAAAAATATGCCATATCCTATGCACTAAAAATCTTTAAAAATACGTTCTAAAATATGCCGTTTAAAATTTACAAGAAAACACGACTATATTTTTCCTAACAAGCAATGTAGAAAACTAAAAACAATGTTTAATTGCGCTATTGTCTTTATTACTTGTTTGGAACGTCAACAAAAAATGTCAATAGAAAAAACAAATATTTTGAGACTTTTATTTTTGTATGTATGATATATTTTGTTATATATGCGGAATGCAAAAATTGTGAGGAATATGCGGAATGCAAAAATTGTTAATAGTATTATAATATTGTATTCATTTATTTCTAAAACGTTGAATACTCTGCAGAAATAACCGGAAACTTCAAACATGCAAAAATATTAAAAATATAATTAGCCCGGAAACTCTATAAAGAGGCTTACTCGATAAATTTGATAATTTTCCATGTAACAATTAGCAAAAATTGTGAATTTTGCATACGAAACCAAACTCTATTAATCTCTATTTTAATTAGTATAATTTATCACCAAACTTTCGAAAAATTCAGTACAATGTACAGAAGCCACTAATCACTCTCACCAATATCTAAAAATTGGCTTGTAGTTTTGAGGTACTGATTTTCGAAAGCAGCTGTTCTCAATGAAACTTAATATACTTTCTCATGAAACAAAAGCATGAAAACAATTTTTTTACTACCTTCAATTAAGATCAAAATCATAAGAAAGCATTATTTGTTGCCCATGATAACTGCTGAACCGATTTTTGTGTTGCTCGTGTTTAACTTCCATGAGACTAACTTCCATTTGCAAAAGAGAGGGGAGTTGGTGGCTACATTGCCAGAATTTCAACATCAAATATCGCAGAATAATAGAAATAGCCAATTGTTTGGTAAAATGTCATAAGAATCTGAATTAGTCGTTCCATTATCATAAAATGGAGAAACGCTCATCTTGTTTTCAGGTTTTTTTTGGAGGGAATGTCAGTTGCTTTTTATAATATATCGTTTTTGGCCAATTACGAACTCACCGTGTGTATGGAGACACTGATGTGGCTCACTGTAGCAATTATTGTTTCGTCATTTTCATTCATCAGGTCTGAATAGTCAGACAGCTATTACATCATTGTGCAAGTCACACTATTGTGGAAAATAATTTGTACCGTATTTAATTTATTAGAATTTTCTTTTGTATAAAAAATTGTACTTTTAGAAATGTGTTTGAGAAACCTAACTGCCACCCCTCAACACTTGCGTGGACACAGATGCTAACCGTACGACCACTTCTATCTATGCATTTGCTGTGTCATTTCATATCAAATATCATGTATTGAAGGTTTTTCATTTCATAGTATATACTAAGTACGCTAATAGTACATTAGGAAACAATGATGTAATGTTGGGTATTAATACAATAGTAGAATTTTACAATGGGAGCAGAAAACATCCATTAATGCTTTTCTGTCATATCAAACTGGTGTAGAAACGACGTTGGCACACCATGCATTACGTTTCAATTAAATATCATACTTACAATTAATATTAGTTATTTTCATTGGCCTAACGAAGACAATTTACTTAAGTTCCGACGTCACCTGAACGTCTCTTTGCGTCTCTTGCGTCGTGTGACAGCGTGTCGCAGTGTTAGGTATTTACCAGCACAGGAACCTTACTTCTATAAACGCCAGCTAAGAAAACTCATGATTGCATTGCAAATAACTGAAAAAGTTGAGAAGTGAGATGAAAAATGGCCATCAGCATTTTATGGAAAATGTGTTTTCTGAGATAATGTGGAAGTCACTGGGACAATAATTACTAGAACCGAGTATTTTCTGTTATAATTTTTTCATCCCACAATGTATGCTATTAATATTCACGTAAACGTAATGTAGAACATTGATTAGCTCTGTCGCTTCTTGTCTCTTTCGTGATGAGAGGAATCAGTTTTGGCTCGGCTATCAGTTAGATACTCACGTCACCACGGGAAAAGAAAACTCCCATTTTATCTGAATTGAGAGATCGAGTTCATTGAACGAGTGTATAAAAGTTTTGAAGCAGTCAATGATATTTATAATACACTAGGCTAATAGAACGATCCGTTCGGAAGAAGAAGAAGAAGAAGAAGAAGAAGAAGAAAAGTCAGGTTGTTTTGAGACTGCGCTATAGCGCAAAGTTTTGCCAAGTTTTGTTATGCTTTTAACTCATCAATTTACGCGGTGTGAGTTAGTCCTCTAATAGTAATATTGTGATCTATATCCATGGATATATTGTTTTGAGCAGTGCAATTATATTCTTGGTAAGTTTTAAATGCATGGTTTTCAGGCCGCTACGCACAGTTGCCGATGCTTAGAGTAACATTGCCCTAATAAATACACTATCATCTCGTCTCCAACGGCAACTCGCAAAGTACTAGGCATTTTCAGTCCTAAAAGAAGTTTTTACTGCCGTACTTATTTGTTAACCCTCGTAACAACCACGTGTTTATAAAATTATTGTTGCATATGATAAAATTGGGAATAACAGAAATTCTGAACTCTGAATAATTGATAGTTCTTTTGAATAACTTTAAATAGCACTCTATAGAATATTACCGTTCAAACACCTCTTAAACAGAAAAATGAAAATAATTTTCCATTACATTAAACTAAACCACGTTTGAGGCAGCACTGCCCCATCACATATATTTCCTTCCATTACAGTAAAATTTTATTTTTTTAACTTTCTGTATTCTACTAGTAATATAGTGATAATTATGTAAAGCAGCGGAGAAAAGTGCAAATTTTTCGACCGAAATAGTTACTTTATATTAATTGCGTCAAATGGTTGTTTTTTGTTGTTTTCTTTGCACAACCGAGAAAAAATCGATATTGTGCAAAAAAATTATTTCACCCAGGAAATACTATTTTTTTCTTCGATCGTTTAAAAAGCAATCATAGTTTGTTTCGTCTTACTTTTTGTACGGTTTCTGTGCAGTTTTACATTTCAAACAGGCAATCGCATGCGCCATTGAAAACGAACAATATGCAGTTGGCGGATGTTAAAAATTCCTTGGTCTCTGAATTCAGTCAAACCTCAAATGGAATATCCATATAACTTAATTAAACACTAAATTAAGTTCATTATGTTGTCCATTCAGGATTCTTTCAAATTCCGTCTTTATGCAGCCCATTGCGTGTATTTTGCAAATGTACTATTTACATTCCCGTCATAGACATGACATAGTAATCTGATAAAGCTCATCTTGTAGTATCTAGACTTTCAAAAATTGCAGGAAAAATGTAGTACAAATAATAAGCAAATGCCATACACGTGGTTCCTACAAGCGCCTCTCTTCATTGAGATACGCCCAAACCGACGTACGTAGGGGTGGGAACATTTTCATGCTATACAGATATTTGTAATTACAACACACGTCTTAGGAATCATATTCATCAGTAGTCATTATCAACTCACTACAAACCCCCTTATAATACATGTACGTTACTTTACAACACATCAGATAACATCAAACAATTAAAATCTGTACACAAGTTTAAGTGCCGCATTTTCTGCTGCACAAGTGTTTCTACACTATTAGAAATTATACTGATCATTAAAAAGAAAACTAATATTTATTTTGACAATGATATATAATGCAATTTTTAACATTTGTACTGTACAATGTTAAAAAGACTAAATATCCGTGTAACAATATCCCTGGCCATTTTGTGGCGCAGAGCAAAGTCGCTCACCTTTCACCAAGGAGGTCCGGGTTTCATTCCCGTCGAGTTTCACGTGAAATTTGCACCAACAAAACGAGTTTGGCTGCTTTCCAAGGGCTAGTTCAAACCCTGTAAAGTGCCATAAACCCTATTCTTATTCCTTCCCAATTCTGGCCGCCGGGTACTGACGCGGGAGGCGCGTACGCGGAGATGCTACCTGGCGGTCCTCTTAGCAACTGATTGCGACGAGGCGTGACGGACATAATATTAACAGAGGGTTACTCCAAAATTAAAAGCGTTGTAATTAATGGAGGATTACTCCGAAAGTACAAAGCCCTCAACGCCGCCTACGGGGCTTGGAGACGCGTTGCGTCAGTTGTAGACGCAACAAATAAAAAACAAGTAATGTACTTCCGCTTCTGGATCACTGACATGAATCTCGATCAGATTTTGTATCCAGTTTTCCTGATCAACTGAGCAAATATTAAGTGACCGCTTGTTTTGCTTTATAGATGTAGATGCTTTATAAATGTAGCTCGTATTTTGTTAAGGTTTCCTTTTGTTAGTTGTGGGAGGAGTAGTGTGGGTAGCAATACTAAAACAGCAAATGTTCGTTTGCCGAACGGGAACGAAAATATCTATGAATGTGTCACCATGTATAATGAAATGTTGGCGAAGAGATTCTGGAACTGTAGGAAACGCGCGCAGAATATACGCCTCCTCCATACGCCACATACAGTTTTTACTGTCCCTTGACGAAAATAAATCAAAAACTCCTCAGGGTTTAATCGAAAGGGAGCCTCATATTCGTAAACTATTGCACAACAGAGGACATTGAAGCGACATAAGGTAGTGAAGCATTGTTGCTCCATACGAATTTCTGTTCTGTAACTGGTTCATAGTGGTTAAAATTTCTGATTTGAAGATGGATAATAGAGGTATTAGCATTCACTCCACAGGAGCTGATCGAATGTGCGAACGCTACAGTAACTAATTTAAAAGCCGAAAAATACAATGGTATTTACAAAAATATCTACCGACTAAATATGTGTTAATAGTTAATTATAACTATATTATTTTTGGCAAGTATGGCATAATAATGAAATTATTAGTTGTTTTCTCTTTAATGTGTGCTTTATTTTTTCTTCTGTTTTAACCTACCTACCGTGCGTAAAAGTCTTTTTCACACGACGAGGCGTCCCCGTGAAAAAACCTTTTCTGTACGTGACGTTTTTCAGACGTTTAAGAAAAGATTAACTTCACGTACGCTTAGCAAACGTGGAAATCCACCTTTTTATACGATTTGTGGCAACATGACACCGTAAAAGTGGATTTTTCTTTCTCCTTTACGTTTTAAATTACTTTTTTGCATACGTTTGTTGTCGGAATTCACGCATTGGGGATCCCAGGTACCGATTTTGTTTTTAATTTTAACGTCTATTCGTCCATCAGTTTGCCCGCCCGTCTGTTCGCCTGTGAAAAACATTAGCGCCTTTATTGTTCTCGAAAATGACAATTTTTCGCTATTTCCAATGTTTGGCAAATTACTTACTAGAGGAAAATATTTCTCAAATCCTAGCTCAAGGACGATTTTTTATGATCTTGGAACAACTGAAAAAGGAAGTAATTTAATTTTTATCTTTTTGTGCCTGTACGTTTTTCTCTTCAGTATTATTCCATCATTATTCCTTCGAACAAAGGTAAATTTACTTGGTATTTTAAACTAAGTAAATACATTAAAAACAATAACACGTTGTGCTGCGTGTTTCACATGTTCTCTATTAATTTACAATGCAAATTTTGACGGACATTTATGATTTACTTACGTACTTTTGCCAGTTTTCCTGATGATTGACTATTAGTCTCCCAGAGCAAGTTTTCTACTGCTATCCCTCGGTGGAATTGCTCATCTCAGAATGGTCTTATGCGTTCCTTAAATACACCCAAATGGAAGTCGAGCATGTGAATTTTGTGAGACGCAGATCAGTTTTACAGAAATGGGGAGAAGCACCCTTTCTTGTACATTTCTTCCCAACATTTCTTCTCACATTTCAAGTTCATAACGATATTCAAATTAGATCTAGACCGTTATTTTTTGTTTGACGCGAAAAACCAGCACAAATTCATTTTTCCAATACCTTGACAACAAAATATTTTTTATCGTCTAAAATCTTACTATGTTACTTATAATACACTCATTGTACTGTATGTTATTTTTTGTTCTTTATTTATTTCTGCAATTTTGGTTAGTTAATTGGAGGTTAGTACCTGCATGTTAGGCCTTACTGCAAATTGCTTTTAATTTGGATGTTTTTATTAGTTTTTAATCTAAGTAATCCTCTTTTTATCTTTTGTGTATCGGGTTGAACCATTAATATTTACTATAAGATTTAATTTAAAAAAGTAATAGAATTCTTGAGAAATAATTTACCTTTTCTTCTTCAAACTGCGAGAACAAAATTCAGAATGAAAATAACAGACTATCTCATTTAGACTGCATGTATTACAAATTCTAACGGCACTAATCCGGTAATATGTTATTTTTTAATTAAAAATCAATTAGGCAGTATTTTTTTGTGTTGTAGTTTAAGAAACATTGTTCAGTTTTCGTGTAATGCTTAACAGCCCTTCGTCAAATCAACAACCCGCAAAATACCGTTGGCGTCGTTAGGCAATTTGCGTCTGGTGTGAAGGTATGAAATTTAGTTGAAAGGAATCCATTATAACGCGGCAGTAGTGGTAGTGCTCGCCGACGTCCGCAGCGCTTTGCTTCCTGTCATTACTCTAAACGCTCACTTCCTGAAGCGCACGCGACTGGCACTGGCAAAGGAGAAGCGTGTGAGCCTAGCGGTAGCAAGGTCACGCGGCCCTCATCCCCGCGCAGCCGCAAAGAAGAAAAATCCTACTTTGCCCAGGCCCTAGAGCTCACCTCGCGACTTAAGACTACTGCCCGCCGGACGCTCAGACATCAGTAGCAACCATTAGGCATTACATGTTTTTTTCATTGGCTTCATATGCAGTGTCTTTAAAAAATAAAGTTAAATTTCCCCACTGTAACTACCAAATCATCTGAAATTTTTTTATTACTGGAGCCTATTATTACTATTACTATTATTATTACTATTATTACTACTACTTTTATTATTATTACTATTATTATTATTATTTATTCTTCACAGTTTTTACTGGTCGGTATGTCAAACACTCACAGGTATGATGACCAGCTGTGCGGTTGCTTTGTTGAAGATTCAGGTGGCTTCTAACAATACGGCATGCATTCAACTGCCTTCTGCATATTGTATATACTTCTGGCATCCAAGTGAAGACACTCTAGTGCTCGAAGTGTCATTTTCGGGATCACTCCTGTGGCTGATATTATTATTGGCACAATTGTCACTTTGCTGAAGTTCCACTGAGCTACGACTTCATGGGCGATATCGGTATATTTTTGGATTTTCTCTTGATGTTTCGCCGATATGTTGTGGGTATTGCGTATTGACACATCAATAAGGTAAGCCTGCTGATGGTTTCTATCGATGTATGTTATATCGGGTCTATTGCCGCCGACTTCTTTGTCAATGATAAAGGAGCGATTCCAGTAGAGAGTGTGCTCACTACTTTCAAGCACGTTATGAGGAACATATTATTATTATTATTATTATTATTATTATTATTATTATTATTATTATTATTATTATTATTATTAGTGGTAGTAGTAGTAGTAGTAGTAGTAGTAGTAGTAGTAGTAGTAGTAGTAGTAGTAGTAGTAGTAGTAGTAGTAGTAGTAGTACTCGTATTGTTGTAAACGTTATTTTATGTCGCCATGGCTGGAATTTTAATTTGTCGGAACAATGGCAAACCATCTCCAAGCTTCCCAGGCAAAAGCTTTTATTGTGAATGTTTCTACAATACTTTCCGCAAGCAATGAGAATTGCCTAACACATCTATATTTTGAAGCTGAGTCATTGGAGAGTCTTTGCAGTTTTGAAAGGTGTTTGCGAAGACTTTTCGACACAGTTCCCAGGGCTTAAAATTTACCAGTATCACTTCTAATTTAACATTCCACGTGCGATTTTTTAAGAAATTATTTTTCATTGTGTTCTGTATTACTTCTCATCGCAGAGATCGAAACAATAAAACAAACATTAAAACACACCCAACAGTTAAAACTCCATCTGAGAGAAACAAATATCCAACATTTTGAACTAAATTTCCTCTCAGAAAAACGCTTCACTCTGCAAGACCTCACTAAAAAAGATGCACTCGGTAGTGAGTTGGCTCGTCACGTAATGAACTCGAATTCCATGCAGTCACCTGCCAAAAAGCCGCCCCTTTCTTAATTTCTCTACCCACACCATTTTCTCGAATCTCTTATCTCCTTCTCTGAACAAACTCCCGATTCTCCCATTCTCAATACCAATTCTCTCCGCCTAATACCTTTCTCTCACAAACTTCACTCCTGGGACACGTTACACTTCGGGGTAAATGTGGAGTAAATCTAATATAGCAACTACAGTCAGATGCCGTAGAAAAACAGTAGGATCTAGCAGAAAAACATGTAAACATGTACTTGCAATAGATTCACATACTGCCCCACAACGTTCAAACTCAAACAAAACTCAGTTTAACGAGACTGTTATACAGAATGATTTCATTCAAATAGGTGTTCTTTTCATTGGTTATCTTCTAAGAAACTCTCCGGGAGAGGTGGTTCAGGGCATCAACTGATGTCACTGCAATGCCTCTGTCCTGGGTTCGAGTCCCGTCGGTGGCAGGATTTTCGACACTATGTCGTCGATTTTCGACGTAAGCCATGTCGAAATCAGTTTGTATGGAGAAGAATTCTGGCGGTCGGCAGCTCTGATCGGTAGTTTTCCGTGATTTCTCCGATCATACCAGGCGAATGCCGGAGCAGTACCTTACGAAACGGGCCACGGACCGCGCGCGATCTTTCCTTCCTTTTCCTTGTCCTATCTTCACTCCTTACTTACACACACACACACACACACATACATTCACTAAACCACCACGCATGTCGGGAGACTAGTCGGAAGCTTGTCTCGGCTGAGACGGTGCCCCGCTGGTTGGAGATACGTGGTTGGAAAAAACCCGCTAGCCGACGGTAGATCGGCGCCGGATTTCGTGATCCACCGGGGGAAGATCACCGCCACCTACCGAAGAAAAAACATGTACAGCACTTTCGGGACAAATGACCGTAGCGGTCTACGCGCCTGAAATCATTAAAAATTAATTATTGTAATGAACTTAACATTCCCCGAATTTCTAACTTTTATCTTGCAGTCTTTATTATTGAGGATGGGAAATAAATAAGGGTCATGCATATATTCCTGGAGTTCCTGTATTTACGAGTACGTTAGAAATTTGTTTAGAAAAATTATTTAACCAGATCAGTGGGATTACCACTTTACAGGTGAGTATTAGTTTTAAGTATGTACTATAATCGAAGTTACGAGTAACTGTAAATTTGCACACTATCATAACCCTATTTTTGATCGAGGCCATCTCCACTGTGTACCTATATGATGAGTGTTGTTAATTTTGTGAAGAAGAAAGCAAGATAGAGTGAGAGGTGAGATAAAAATTTCTCTAGATTATGGAGAACGGAACAGATCTTTTGGGAGACGGGATTTAATTCTTGTAGGAGTAATGTATTTTTTTCCGAGATCAAAGTAACTGGTGCACGGGGCAGTTTGGAGGTTGCAAAAGAATTTTGATGACAGTAAGGAAAAGTAATTTATAATTGGTTCTATGTCTAGTTCTCTATGAAGTTGTTTATTGGTTATACACCTCGGGGCATTGGTAATTGGAGGCGTTATTTTAATAGTGGTACAACTCCATTGACAGTCGTTTCGAGGTATTGAGCTCTAAAGTTAAATGATTATAAAAAATCGGTGATGGAGCTAGGCAAAAAAATTGTGTTTTTCTTGTATAAGATATTTACTTGTTCGTCTGAAGACCGTAGGAATAAGCGTATTGTATGCTTCGCGGAATATTGAGGGTGTAAAAGAGTTATAGCGCCGTAAATATGAGGTTGGTGGTAGATGTCGTTCTAAGAAAAGTTGGAAGTGAGGGCAATATGAATTTATTAAAAATATTAAATATGAATTTAATGTTACTGTTGAGGCACATTCAGTTTTCTTCATCTTCTTGAAATCGCCCGGTTTCTACCAGCAGAACAGTGAAATAAGCGTGATTAATGCTTGGATTGAATGAAAACAAATCAAGCATATCCTGGTTCTTCTCATTAACTTTCCTTTGCTGTTTTTGTAGAAGCGAGATATTTAAGTTTTTGAAACCTTAATTCTTCCTCGTCCTCTGGTGGTTTGTGTGTAGTGTAGTTTACTGTGTAGAAACCAATGTCTTCTTTTAAGGTTTATTTGTATATAATTATAAAAGACTTGTTTGACAAATTTAATCCCTCTAATTTGTAGCCACTTACAGACACCATTCTGTTCATTTTCCTTCATTCTTGTTACAGACTTTGAAGGTCTTTAAATTCATAAACCATTAAGTTTAATTTCTGTGTTCAATAAAAAATGTACGATATAATTATACTATTTTTGTTCCTATTACCAAATCTGGATCAAGCTTGTTTATACTCTTATCTCTCATTTTATTGTAATGCGCTTAGTCGTCCACAGAAAGAACTTGGATTTCTATGACTTTCAGAATAAATGTGTAACACTTGCGCGGACCTGAAGATGAAGATAATTCAATTTCTCAAACATACGTGAATGATACACGAGTATATAGGAGCTGCGACGTTAGTACAGATCACTTCTTAGTTCTTTGTAAACTTAAAATCCTCAAGAAATGGATCCATACGTTACGCAAAATAAAACCAATTTTAAAGAATACCTGCTACAACAAGAGAGTATAAGAAGATTATACTGCTCACGATTACTAACTTATATATATATATATATATATATATATATATATATATATATATATATATATATATATATAGAGAGAGAGAGAGAGAGAGAGAGAGAGAGTTTTGTAGTACTCGTGAAGGTTGTTTTTGTGTAAATACCATCTCGTGCATCATTTCAGTAGTATACATACCTTTTGCGGCTCTCACGCACCACCTATCTTTATAAATCGGGACTCTAAAGAAAGATAATTTCACGGAGACGTGACGCCTTGCACGTTGACTTTAAATATATTAAGGATTTGTTTAAAAAACGCATTTAAATATTCATGTCAAATGCAATCAGCAATGCTCGGCCAGATTTTTGAATCTATATCGTAAAATTACTCCTAAACTAAGCGTTTTAGGGCCTTAAAAACTAAAATTTTGTTGTCAAAGGCCTCAGAGAAACGTTTCTCACATCGTAATCTACAGGATGAAATCTCTTTGAACACTTACATTTTTACTGGTTCGACGCTTCTCGATTCTACTCCCACGTGATAGAGCATGTAGAATCTGCAACTGAATATGAAATTAATTATTTGATATTCTACGCGACTGGATTACACGGGTGTATCTGCTCGGTAATAACATCAAATAAGAATAGTTTCTATTGAGAAGAGTGCATTTTATGGTTATCAATTACAAGAGGACATAGAGAACAAGTGACGGAGGGTAATAAGATCTTGAACAAAAATATATATTACAGGCTTAATATTGAAATGGAAAAATGAGAAGAGGGTGGATACATCCGAGAGTTCTCACACGGGTATGCTAGTTTAATTTTATCCAGTGTTACACGAAAGTATTTTATCTTTTGTTCTTTAGTAGTGTACGTGCTACTATTTGGAAATTTTGTGTGGTTTTATTCAAGAGAATTTTTTGTTGCTACAGACCACTAATTAAATACTACAATACTTATGATAGTAATAGTATGATGCTTATGATAGTATGAATTATGATACTTGTGATATTATGGTATGATTATAATCCATTATAGCTCTGGCGATCGTCCTGATGTGGAGTGTTCACCGATACCTTGCACAGACTTTTTACTACCTACATTCTACATTCATTCTACATACATTCTACATTCATTACATTCATTCATGACTACCTACATTCGACATTCCGCGTACGACACGCGTCTGATGCCTACTTTGCCGACAGAAATCGCTGCACGTGTATCAGGTTAAGATGGTCTTGTCCTGTCGAATGGAAAATTTCATACTGGCGTGCATGGAATCTTGTTAAGCAAAAATAGCAATAGTATGGAATCCACGACGTGCAGCAACTATGGCATATTTACTGTAAATTTTCACCCTTTGAAAATTCACTGACCTAGTTCGAACAAGCAGAACCCACAAACATTGGAGTGAGGTGTCCGTAAACTAATCACTACCACTCACAAAGGCGCAATAGCTGTGTTCAATGCACTAATGGCAACGACACGGGGCTGAAGTTATTATTGATGTACATAAACTACACTACTCACAACCAGTAATTCTGAAAAATCGCCAGTATCGAAATATTGTAGGGTTTGTATCTCCAGATGCTGAGCTGCTGCAACGCTATCACCGGCTAAGGTGGCTCAGGGTATCAAGTGATGTTACTGCTGTGCCTTTGACCGGGAGGCCCTAGAGTTCGAGTCCCGACGGTGGCAGGATTTTCGACACTAGCTTATCAGCTAAGTCGAATGCAACAGCTGTCTGGAGGAAAAATCTAGTGTCCGACTGCTCTGCACGGTATTTTCCCGTATTTTATGTGATGAACAGCAGACGAAATCCAGAGCAGGACCTTCAGCAACAAGCCACGAACCGCGCACGATCTTTCCTTCCCCTTCCTTGTCCGATCCACACCCCTTTCTTAAACACACACATTTACATGCACTACATTACCACACATGCTCGGAGACCTGTCGTGAGCTTAGAGCTTGTCCCGGCTGGAGTGGTGCCCCACTGGTGGGAGATACGTGGTTAGAGAAAACATCCCGCTAGCCGACGTGTAGGTCGGCGCCGGATCTCACCATCCAGCGATGATCATCGCCACCTCCCGCGGTAAAACATGCACTACACTTACGGGACTAACGACCTTAGCGGTTGACATGCCCGTGCTGGGAGTTACAGTATAGAAGACGAGCAGTTCACCTGATCTACAAAGCACAAATTTAGAACCTTTGCTAGCATCTGAGCTTATCCTGCTCTCATCATTAAACACCACTCACAGGTCGTATTACAACCGCGCGGAAGTGAGCCGTGATGGAAATTCAGCTTCCAGCAGACAATTGTTGACTGTCATCGTAGCCCCTCCAGTGGCGTTCTTCGAGCGTTACGCATTTTCCTCACTTCACGATGGTTTAGAAGAGAATCATTAACACCTGGAAGCGATCCATCGCTGCTCTAAGCGTTTGGTTAAGTATTGGATACTAAAAAAAGTTAAGAATTGTGATGGATGTGAGCGAGTGTCTCTCGAAAAGCTGGTGTTATTTGGGTTGGGAGCCGAAGGGATAAAGTAATTTACGGTACTTTGTGATATTTCTATGAGTCTGACAACATTTATGTAAACATTTTTGAAGACGTTTCGATTGTTGGTTCCTTTCAAGGATGATATCTGCGATGCCAATGCCAATTTCTGAGCCTCCTGAGCTCGAAGGATGAAGGCGCAAGGCGCTGCTTAGCGGAGTTCGCTGAGCGGAGACGCAGTGGCAACGCCTGTGACGCACCACTGCTTCGCTGAATGCCCCCGCAGGTCGCTCAAACAGCGTGTGTATTGTTCCAGTCGCCTAGCGGCAAGACTCTTGTCACTGCAGCATCGTCGGTCGGAATGAATTGATTGATGATTCCGGGCACGTCAACGGCTATTGCCATTAGTCCCATTAGTGTAGTAAATGTTTGATCCCTAGAGGCATGGGTGTTCCTTCCCTGCTGGGCTCTGAAATACGGCAGGATGGTGAAATCTCTCCGACAACACGCCGCCCCAGCCGGGATAAGCTTTATGTTCCCGACTGCTCTGGGTGGTAATGTAGTGCGTGTAAGAGTGCGTAAGGAGAGATGTTAGGACAACGAGGAGGATGGAAAGATCGCGCGCGGTCCGTGGCGTGTTTGTTAGGATTCCGCTCCGGCATTTGCCTGGTATTGATAAGAGAAACCACGAAAAACTGCCGACCAGAGGAACCCGCCGCTTGAATTTTTCTCCGGACAGCCGCTGAATGTAACTTTGGTATCTAGCTAGAGTGAAAAATCTGCTACAGTAGAGACTCGAAATCAGTTATGAATTGTTCTGGGACCGAAGTATACTGACAGATCGAACAGTTCTGTCAGAACCTGATATAACACTCTGGAATAAAGGGAGAAGAAAGTATGGTTTCTCGACATGGCAGTTGTCGATGCCAGCAATCTTACCGCAATGTATGAGACGAAGATCCAGAAGTACAATGAATTGGTCCATATCATAAAGAAGTAGTGGGACATCCTGGAGACGAAGACTGTCCCGTGGTTCTTTCAACAATCGGCGTTTTTGCGAAGATCTTAAAGTAGGTACTATCCGGAATCACTAACTACTAAAGAGTACCGCCGTCAGTCTCCAGAAATGTTTTAATGCTCATTGGTCAGGAAATTTCTGGAAAGAAATGGAAGCTTTAGACTCCATAATAATCTTATAGTTATAGATTATAGCTCAGTCTTTCTATATTGCACACATCAATGTTTATTAGTTTGTTTCTTCAAGGATAACTTTATATTCCTTGTGGATACGCAATTAGTGTATAAGATGTTTTATTAATTTGGTTTCCACGGCTTGATAGATGATATTTGTTTTTGTGCCAGGGAACTGTGCATTATTAGAAGAAGGAGATGATGATGATGATGATGATAGTAATAATAATAATAATAATAATAATAATAATAATAATAATAATAATAATAATAGTAATAATAATAACAACAACAATAGATAAATATCGCGCAATTACATGTCTACCCACAATGTACAAATACCTAACAGCCATTATAACGAACAGGATCTACACACATCTAGAAGAGAACAATATAATGACTGAAGAACAGAAGGGATGCTATACGCTGTCAAAAGCATCCAAAGAACAACTGATAATAGATATGAGTATAGAATCACAAGCAGTGACAAAAAATATCAGCATATCATATATTGATTACAAAAACGCATTTGACTCGGTCTCTTACACATATTTAATGGACATTGTTGATACATATGGACACAAAACTAATGAATTTTTCTCAAATATATGATACAGGAACGGAATATCGTTCCACACCTTTTTACCAATCATTGCAAGCTAACCTCAAGAACCATCCAGATCAATAGAGGCATTTTTCAAGGTGACTCACATAGAACTATGTGATCAATTACCTTTTGTAAATGGACGATTTGAAAATTTATGCAAAGTCAAGAGAACAGCCACACCTCCTTGACATAACCATCCGGTTCAGTAGCGAATATGTATGAAATTTGGAATTGACAAGTGCAAATCTATCCCCCTTGTAAAGGGCAAAATTATTACATCAGAGGGATACGACGTGACTCCTGAAACACGATAAAAGATCTTCATATCTCTGGTCAATATAAATACCTTGGAATTGAACAGCTGAAAGGGATTGAATATGCAAATAAAAATGAATCTGAAACAGAGCTTTTTGCAAAGAATCAGAAGCTTACTTAAAACCCAACTTTGCAGCAGAAATAAAATAAAAGCCATTAACACATATTCAATTCGTTCTCACATATTCATTTGTAATTATTAAATGGTCATTAACAGATCTGGAAGACATTTCCAGACTGATCAGACAGCTCACTGAAGACCGAATGAGACACCCGAAAGCTGCAGTAGAACGAGTTACCCTCCCCGCATCAGTAGGAGGAATGGGCATAATTGACATCGCACGTCTTCATATCAAACAAATTAATAACCTGATACAATACTTTTTCGTCTCAAGAAGCTCTGGAAGTTAAAAAAGGGCACCATTCAACATATAGTAATTTCAAATACTGGAGTAGTGTTAAAATCGACAAAACGTCAACTCGAGACATTAGGAGCTGGAAAACTGCTGACGACAATGCAAAAATCAGTAATTCTCGATACATGTCATTTAGTAAGAAAGTTCCTGGGAGAAACCCTTGATTAAACCAACAGAATCCATCAACAGTGCCCGTACTTGCTTCCCGGAGCCGTACGAGTGAGCCTGGCCGGGTGACTATACGGCAGATAAAATGTCCCCCCCCCCGCGAGGGAGAAGTCATCATCATGATCATGATCATCATCATCATCATCATCATCATCATATATTAGTATATTATTTAACTAGTTTACAATGTTAAGCTTTATTGCAGGAGCACATGTTTTGAAAACGAGAGACGTTAGGAGCGAGTTTTCAAATTTGTAGGAATGCAGTAAAGCAACATTATATGCGATTTGCATAGACTATTTTTTGTATAGCAGCATTGCATATCTATAAGAGAATCAAAGTTAATTTTTGTATACAACTTTATTGTGACATACAATTTAAATAATTCCATACAATTTAATCAGTAAAAATATTTGAGTTTTAAAACATATTCTAAGAGATGACCAGCAATATTAATATTATAGTAATAAGTTTTATATATAATTATAATTATTAATATATTACATACATTATATTATGTTACACTAAATTATATATGACCCAGTAGCCTAAAATCGTGAACTCAAGTTGCAGTATTGAGTTACTGGTATGTTCCTTTTTGCCTTATATTTCGGTCTGTGTTAAGTCTTACCTAGTATTTTCAGAACTACACCTTTTTATATCGCTGGTCGGCCAAGACCCGTAGCGGGCTGTCGAGCCAAAGAACAGGAACACCTTTAATAGACTGTTTCTAAATTGATATTTTGCGTCAGTTTTTGTAGAAATTATTTATTTTTCTTAGGGAACCCAAGTGTCAAAATATTCAATATTCAATAATACAAAGTCAAACATTTTCGTTATTTATGCTATTTTAGAATCGACTACCTCTAACGCTGATCACGTTTTCACGACTTTCACACGCAACAACCGATTACGTTCTGCTAACGTAACCTAATCTCACGTTTTTAACAACCCGTCAAACACATTGATTGTTGAAAAACTCTCTCGAAATCTAACGCACAGTTTAACAATCCGTCAGTGGAAGAGGCGTGGAACAAAATGACGTGAAAAGTTAAGTCTGACGATCACTGTATTGACGAACATATATGAAACTAACCATCACTAGCCGTAGGGGTGGTGGCAAAGAACATTAACCGGGGGAATGTAGGGGGCGGGTCCATGATGTCGCGAATTCCTTGTATGCACAAGGGCCCCATGCATCTAAGAATTTCTAGATTAATGCTTTACAATGGGGGTTCCCAACGGGGTCCATAGAGCCTTGGGGGCCGATAAAATTTTTGAAGCGGGTCAATGATTAAGGGTTCGATTGGGGGTCAATAGCTGAATATGAGCCGACGCATTTTTAGGACAAGCAATATCCCCTTAATTACAAAATATATTAATGAACTTATTCTGTTCTCTGATACAAAGCAACAAAACTTATGATAATAAATTCCAAATTCGCTCATCTTCTTTCGTATCAGTTGTTCATTCTAAGGTTGTTCATTCTAGAATGTTTAGAAAACTCCAGAAATTATAACTATGCATTTACAATGATCCTGTATCGCCGCAATACTCACTGGAGAAATGTAACGGCCAGTACTTAAAAAAACACTAAAGATTTTGCAACCGTTGCATTTCAATGAAGATTAGAAATTCGTCTACTCAAACGCGGGAGCGTCTTCTATTATTGAAAAATCGAGATATTTACGAGAAAAGTAGTGTACGAAATTGTTATCTATAGGGCATTTATGTGCCTAATGTGCCATGATTGCGGATGTTTGTGTCATTATGGTGGATATTAAAGAGAAAACGAAGGGGGTCGATGAAGCTTTTATTGAGCGTAAGTTTGGCGACTTCCGAGACGGCGAGCGCCTCGACTACAGCCTTGCGGAGACACAATTGTTTAAAGGGGGTCCATGAATAGAAAGCTTGGGAATTCCTGTATTAGAGGTATCCACTAATTTTATTTTAGATATTTCCCTGCGAGCATGGATCGCCAGTCTATAGATAATCGTGAAAAATGCCATCTTTGATTGCACCGGAGTTCATTTGACTGAACTTCTGCCCGCGCCCGTCAGCTGAGCCGATAGCTTGTGCTAACTCATCCGGTACAGGGCAATGTGCACATGAAACTCTCCTCACAGGCGGCAATAGTTGTAGGCGCAAACAATATTTGCAGCAGAATGTGGATGTCGTACATTCATTTCATTTCGCGGGGTTTGTCGTTCAACCGTGTAACCATCATTACCGGGAATGATGTAATGATGGAAACGAGGTAAATGCCAAGTAAGAGGAGCAGGAAATGAGGGAAGGAATGAAATCTGCTCCCAGTTCCCTTTTCCCTGTCGACAGTGATGTTGCAACCGAATCGCGAAGCCGCTAGCCAGAAGTGGCAAGCGAGGGCGACGGACTCTCGGCGGCGGAGGAGCGGTCGCAGTGGCCGTGGGCGCATCTCGGCCTCCCCCTCCGCCCCCGTCCCCGCCCCCGCTCCCGCCCCCGCCCCCGGCCCGCCTCAGCCGCTACTCCCAAGCCCGGCGCTCGCACGCGCCGTTGTCGCAGGTGTTCCGTCCGAGCTAGGAACGCCGGTGCATTGTATCTTGTGTCCTCCGGTATCCGCTCATTTGGATCGCTCAATTTGACGCTTTCATTACAACGTTTGTAGCGTTCCGCTCCGGCGGCTGGCCACGGAACGAAGGGGTAATCGGCCCGGAGCGCGGCGTGCATGCGCTCGCGGCCGTCTTCCCGGGGCCGGCGGCCGGCGGCGGGGCGGCGAGCGCGCGCAGCCCAGCGCCGCTCTCTAATCCGCGAGCGGCGCTCGGCGCTCGGCGCTCGGGCGGGGGGCAGAGTGCAGGCGGAGGCGCGAGCGGGGACGAAGGCGAAGGCGGACGTGGCGCGAAGCGGCTGCCGCGAGGACAGTCTGGACCGTCTCCGCGAGGCAAGGCTGCGGTCGAGGCGCTCGCCGTCTCACAAGTCGCCAAACTTACGCTCAGTAAACGAAACGTGCTTTCAGGGGATGAAAGAGCACGCCACACTAATTGTGGAGGCATGTACTTTAGGCCGCAAAAACACCTTCCTCTCAGATGTATTGGATTCTTTTCAGATCAGTTTATTCTTCTAGTACTTTGGAACGAGAGAGACACAAATCTGTTCGCATAGCTTAAGGCGGCTCCACACATTCGTTATTCGGCGAACACCGAGCAACCGCTCGCCGAATCCCGAGTAGTGTGGATGAGTTGCTCGCTATTTGCCGAATGACGAACATTCGGGGTTCGCCCTACCCACCGCGTGTCGGTCTTTTGGACACATCAAAGGGATCGAACATTCGCCGAACACGTCAGCTGCTCGGGATTGGGCGAGCACTAGCTCGCTGCTCGACGAATGCCGAATGTGTGGAGCCGTCTTTACGTGGATATGCAGTGAATTGCAAATATCGCCAGTCATGTTCAAATACCCAGTGGTCTGTTCTTGTATTTTCAACTTTGTTCCCAATAATCGTCTTTTATATTATTTCAGTAGAATACATACCTTTTACGACTCTCACACACAACCAATCTGTACAAATGAGGTCTCTAAAGGAAGAGAATTTCACGGAGACGTGAGGAATTGAATTTTGACTTAAAAATCTGAAGGGTTTGTTTTAAAAACGCATATAAATATTCTTGTTAAATGCAACCCGCAACACTCCGTCAGAACTATTGTTAAATAACTCCTAAACAAAGCGTTCTAGGGCCTTAAAAATTAAAGCTTCAAAGAAACGTTTTTCACACCGTAATCTACAAGATGAGATATTCTTGGACATTCTATTAAAATTTTTGCCTGTTCGGCGCTTATCGATACTATCAATACCAGAGGAATGGATGAAATCCAATGAAGGAATACCAAATACTAGTTGAATGTGGCGTCACTGATGCTGTAAATCTGTTTTAAAAGTATTTTCTTGTGTTGAAAATTTCTTTAATACTTCAGTTCTGTCATGCCTAGCTTTGTTCATATATGTATATAGCTCATGCAGTATCTGGCATTGGACTTACCAATGATGTAATTTTTACATGCTGTAAAATTTAATGTTATACTTCGGTTCAAATATTCCCAACACCCAATGGCCTTGTATATTATCTCCGTACGCGATAAGATCTGGTAATATTGCAATTTCAAAATTATAATGGCCGTAAAAGTACTTGCAAGAATGAATAATGCGAATAGTAAGAATGTAATATTAGAAGTAAAAATATGCACAGCTATATTTTTACGATTTGTTTTCAAATATGAACATAAATTATCACCTGTAAGCTGTTCTTATGCGTTATTCTCTATTCCTATTTTAAGATCATTCTCAATTAGTTCGGAAAATTCTGCCGCAAAAGCTTCTACAAATACATTAGAATCCCCTGAGTTGCTTAACACCAATATTTTGTCCCCCAATTGTTTAAGATTTTAAAACTCGACAAACTCAACCGTGGTTGGTAGCGGTAAATAGAACACCCGACCACCTATTTTACGCACTGGTATCAAATACCCGTGAGGTCACACTAGAGTTGTTCTTTGATTCTCTTATAAATTTATAATGCTGTTATACCAAAAACAGCGCATGTAACTCGTTTGAAATGCTGCTTTTTTGCATTTGTACAAATTTAAAAATTCCCTCCTAACGTCGCTCGTTTTCAAAGCATGTATTAAAACATGCAATAAAGCTTAACATTATAAACTATTTGCACAATATACTATTATCTAAGACTTTATTTATTTAATGTCAAAACAGTAAAAAAGGAGAGAAGTGCAATCTGTGCATGGTTTCTTGAGCTCTAGGATCCCCGTCCTAACTCATATACACGTTAAATTTAATTAAGAATAAAGATAGCAACGATCATTTTTGTCTAGAATTGTTAAAAAATATTGTAGTAAAAACCGTGTAATAAAAACTACTTGAAAACGCAAATAAGGTATAAATATTGGCTATTACCCCTTACCTTGGTGTCGGAATCGACTTTCTGCGGCGAGAAAATAGAGAACGATTATTTGAATAATCATATTCCCCACAGAGCTAAAGAGAACGTGCACGACAGTGAAGCAACATTTTAGTCCAGAAGCAAAACAAGGTGCCATCTTAGAATTTGCTCAAAGGAACAGGGAAACGAACGAAAAGCACGATCGAGATGGGGATCACTGACCCAGAAGCTGAGGTAAAATACGTATCACAGGCATACTAAATATGACTAACGTGTATAAATATCATTGTTAAAATAAATATTATTTCCCTACTGGATTCTTAGTATATCTAAATGTAAAGAAACAGTTATGTGGGAGAAAGGATTTTACTTGGCACATAAACGTATGTATCAATTTTGATCGTTTAATGTCATCTGGGAATGTGTATTCTATGAGAATTTTTTGTAGTAAGCTGTTGGTACAGACACCTGACGAATATGATTACTACGTCTACGTAGTGTTATAGTTGTAGATACCTGTATTGGCTGAAAATGTATTTCCGTCCTTGAATAAGTCATTTTTGACAAAAAAAAAAAAAGACAGATTCATAAATCAAAAGGCAAAGCAATAGTAGAATTTCTAGCTTAATAAAGCGAAGCTTACAAAAATCACGTGGATGGGATTTCCTTATTATTGATACAATTCTCTTCTGTAATCTACAGTCTGGGAGTTATAGGATTGTTTCCCCGTAATATTATTCCGTATCTCAGGCGGGAATTAACATTCGCGAGCAATACACAAGGTGCAGCAGGATTGAATTGGGAATAATTCTCAACGCATAGTATAATAAACTTAATTTTGTGTTCAATTAATTGAAAATGACATTCCTTTGGTTTGACAGAATTGAGAGATCCAGGAATTTTGTTACCTTAACAATAATTAATTGCACATCGTTCATTTTAAATGGAGTATATAATGGTTTATTTCAAATGGGATACTTCATTTAAAACGTTTCCCTTCGTTTCCTATTAATCTGTTATTATGAAACCAATTTGATCAAATATTGTAGTTTTTTATTACAAATAATATTCATATCATCGTCAATGAAAACTGTTCTTCCATATCGAATCGCCGAGGGCATATCGTTTACTTATAGTAGTAAAGATAGGACCTAAAATCTAAACTTTCGAGACTCCATGTGGAATTGATCAAAAATCTGAAAGGTAAGTAAATAATATCCCTTCATTCCAGTACGCTATTTCTAATCTCTCAGATCGTTATTTAAAGTATGAACTCAACTAATTTAGAGGAATACCAAGAATTCCATACGAAAGTAATTTTGAAAGAAGACGTTATGATCAATGACACCAAATGCTTTAGAAAAATGTAAAAATTTTCCAATAGGTGCTTCATTTTAATCCATTGAGAGCGCGACATTTTTAAGAAAAGAAATTACAGCTGTTTCCGTAGATTTTGATTTTCTAAATCCATCTTGGCAATCTGAAAAGGCTTTGTTTTTACTGAGAAAAGTTTCCATTTGTACGTAGAAAAGTCCCGCTCATGTTTTTGAGAAAACTGACTAAAGAGAAATTGCCGATAATTTTGAATTTCACTTTTGTTACCTTTTTTTCAAGTGCTACTTAATCTTAGCTGTTTTGTAAAGTAACTTACAAAATAACTTATATTACAAATTATCAAAATGTAGCGATTCTGTATCTATTTGTTATTGATAATTCACTGGTTTTATTTTCTTCGTATAAAGGAATCATAGTAAAAACAGGAATAATGCATTTCAGTACTCACTAGTCATATACCGATGCACTAAATTCTGGTGTAAAAAATAAGAACGGAATACTAGTACTTGAGAAGAAGCGCTTGAAGCACATGAAATATGTGATTAAGAACTTCTGCACCTTCCCCATCGGGGTTTTTGTTCTCAGATGCGTTATTAAGCGAGTCTCTTTGCATTACATTTGTTAACCCGATTACACAATTTATGGCTATGCCAACACTTTACATTACCTCCAGTTTTAAAAATTAGATACAATTCTCATTTACTTTCAGATATCACAGGACTATTGGTGCCAGAGTCGCTTGCTTCCTCGCCCATGATCTGCATACAATTTCGCAATTAAATCCCGCTTGAAGTCGTGCGACATTTCGCCTCCGCTCTTCGCGATTTGGAACAGCTCTTGCTACTGCTCCCGTCTTCCACTTCGACTGCTCTTTGCTCCCAATCCGTTCTCCTGATTAGCCCTGTATAGTGTAGACAGTGTACTACTACTATTGTGAGATTCGTGTTTCAAGTGCACCGCATTTTACACACCTGGTTTTGTTCTCAATTATAGTAGGTTCATAATTATGCTTTCCTGAGGCTTACCCTGGGTTGCATGACCTATTTAACGATTCGTTAATCGGTAATGGTCCTGTTAGTGTTGTCTTAACGGAAGAAAGCGTTGCAAGAACGTTATTTAAGTTTACCGATTCGTTAAAGGACTCTTTAAATTATAGACAACATCGGACATGTAAACTGTCAACCATTCGTTAACCTACGCTCTGCTATATTACTGCCTACGCGACTACGAAAAAAGTTATTTTCCTATTAATTTCCAATCTCTGTAAACAGCAGACCTAAGGATAATACTTCTTAATTGCTCTACCTTGCGCTTGTTTCTTGAATATTAAAGCTGTTGGAAACTTTTTCCCTGCATTCGTTGTTTTCTAGTTAGTATTTTTATATTTAATTGTACTTGAATACTTGTTAATAATATCCAAAAGTAATAATTGTTTGATTGTTTTTTTCGAAAAATTTCTACCTCTATTTTTTCCTGTAATTACGAAGTCGTCACCAACCTTCGCAGTACACAAGACAGAAGAAAGTCGCCCCACCACGAACGAGAGCGTGTGAATGTATTTTGTAGTCAGAGACAGTCGTGTGGAAGGAGGCTTTGGACTCTGTCAAAGAACCTTGAAAACTATAGTTAATTTCATGTATTTATTTTTAAAGAAGGATTAGTAAACGGGTCGTTAAATATAACTCTTGCAACGACCTACTCTTTAAAGGACCAAGTAGTTTTAAAGAAACGTTTGCTAACGACTGAATAAAATTTTACAGGACACTTTTCTTGCAACCCACCGTTAGATTTCAAGTGGATCTCACTTACATTCTTAACAGACTTTTTTGTTGTCAATTATTTGCAAATCTGAGCACTCAACACAAAATATGTTGTGGTAGGTAAAAGTCAACCTCTCAATTTTAATACACCGATGGCTGAAGGCTTGCATCCCTCGTGGAGAACAGGCGAGCATTGAATGCTTTATCGATTGATCTATAGGTTCATGATTATCATTACAATTGATAGCTACCCATCAAAGTGATATAAGCTTTTCAATTGGGCTATGTTATTAAAATCATTTGAACAATTTAGGAAGAATTATTCGTTAAACGCCACATTATAGAATGATTGCTAAAATCGTGTGACATTTTGCAAAGCGTGTTTAGACCCTTACGCTGACGTTCACTTTAAAACGCTATTTATCGTACCGATCGCCTTAGTAGGCTGTTAATTTACGTGCCCGGAGCAAATTGCTGCCGGCGAACTGAATATGATGCATACAAAAACATTATTTTATTGAAAAAACAAGGACTTTTCATAGAAACACTTATACTTAATAATTTATTAATGAAAATAACACATTTATTCATAATCCTCATCAAATAATAAAGTATAATATACACTTTTGTATACATTCCTACAAACCTGCATTAGGTATCGGTAATTCTTTTGCTGCAAAATGAGCTCATATAACTTCCTGGCTTAAGTTTTTAATTTTTTTTCTCTCCTCCACTCCTTGAATATTTCATATTCTTTTCGATTCATGTCTTTAAGGGTTACTGGGTAGTAAATCTTCCACAGTTCTTGCAGCTTCACTTTTAATACTTTCAGGAATATCTTCCATTTTCTTGCAACAGACAGCGACTGACTACTCCCTCTAAGGCCTCCCCAATGTAACGGCGAAATCAAAGTAATACCATTTCCAAATCCAAGCACATCAGTAGACCTACTTGTAGAAGAGAAATAGACGTAATGTACTCGGATCAATTCATCCAACGACGCCGGCCAACACCAGACAAATGCCGGAACAGCACCCTTGCAAACCGGCCACGGACCGCGCGTGATCTTTTCTTCCTCTTCCTTGTCCTATCATCACCCCTTACTTACACACACACTTATATGCACTACTTACCATACATGCCGGGAGACCAGTCGGGAGCTTAGAGCTTGTGCTCTTGTCACCGCCATCTCCCGAGAAAAAACAAGCACTTCACTAACGGGACTAATAACCAAAGCAGTTGACGCGCCCGAAAACACGAAGCAGTCAATCAATCAATTCTTCAATTTGGAAAATATTGCACGTATGGTTTAGGCGCTAGTAGTGTTCACAGACGGACGGACGGACATTTTGAAAGAAAAAGAAAAAGGGGAAAAAAAAACTTTTTTCGGTATCAGGGGACCCCAACAGTACATACGTATGTATACGAGAAAGTAAAATCTACGTGTTCCCAAATGGGAACAATGGAACTTAATGGGTTAAAGATAGATTTTGAAATACGGTCATGTACAATTTTGGGGAAAATTAGTATTTTTCGGCTAATTGTGCGTGAAAGTACGGGCGAGAAAGCACGATTTGCTATAGCACACTATTTTTTCAATAATTTGTGGAATTTGTTCCCTCCTTATAATTTGATTCTTGGAGGATGTTTTAATGTTTGCTTGTGGATAGAAAATGCCCTTCGTTTTCCTTGTGTGTACGTGCTCTAACGGCGGCGCGCGCGTGTGTGATGTTGCAGAACTTTCGCGAGCAGCGCATCGACGGCTCTTCGCTCCCCCTGCTCACCGAGGAGCACCTCACCAGCACGCTGGGCCTCAAGCTGGGCCCGGCCTTGAAGCTGCGGGCGCTGCTGGCGCGGCGCCTGGGCAACTGCGCCTTCTGCCTGCACTGCGTGCACTGCCACGGCTCGGCCGTGCAGCCCGCCCTCTCGGCCACGCCCGTCTCGCCCGCCCACACACCGCCCACGCCCACGCTGGGGCTCGCCCCCGCCCCGGCCTCCACGCCCACGCCCACGCCCGCCCTTGCGCCGGCGCCCGCGCCCTCGTCCGCGCCCTCGCCCGCCCCCGCGCCCGTCCCCGCGCCCGCCCCCGCGCCCGCCCCCACGCCGCCGCCGGCGCCCGCGCTGCCCAGGGCCTCCGGTTCCAGCGTGTGACGCCTGTGGTTGGACTCGACTCTTGCCCGCTCGCCACGGCACCCCAACGTCGCCTCGGTGTTCCAAAGGCGCAAGTACATGTACTTGTCCAATTCCACCATTATTGTTCGAACAACTACGAAAAGAGAGAAAAAATTAAATTACCGACTCACATTGTGTTACTATTGTTTCATTTCTGCACAACCAGGTATCAAACCACTGATCACATTGGCTGTATATTTTATGTAAAACGGTGTATTACTGTTTAAATAACGTGTGTGACATGTACCTAAAACTTGTGTTTTCCTTTGCGGTTTTTGATACGCTAGCGAAGAAGAAAGTTGTGATGAATTAATTAAATGTGAGGTATTACAAGTTTGCAGACGAAAACAACAATAATTGACTAAGTGATTTCATTTATATTTATCTGTACGTGTTCAAGAAATTTCCTTTACATGACTATCCGTTAAACAAGTTCGGAACTGCTTAATCATACATATCCAGATTCATTGTAATTAGCTCATGCCGTGAGAAGGTAACACTCACATCAAAATGAAAAGGTATGATGAATACAAGTTTGTAATATTTGTTTTTACAATTTTATTTTAATTTTGTTTTAGCAATATTGCAGATGCATATTTTTGTTTTAAAAAATCTGTCCAATTTTGAATTTACTACTACTTCTGCCTTGGACTTCTTTGAACTATTGACAGCTCTCTTGCTACTTAACAAGCTCTCAACAGTTTTTTTTTCTATACACTATTTTATTAAATTTCAGGTGTATTCAATTAATACCTCCCAAATTGAAATCCAACTTTTAAGTTATTGCAGCAGGTTCTAGTTTAGTGTGAAGGAAACATAATTACAATTAGGGGTTTGAGGCAATAAAACAAGAGATGCTTTGAAATGAAAGTAAAATATATCATATATACTTTGAACCAAAGGTCTGCGTGCTTAGACACCAGGGCCTCAGCAGAGCCAGCGTTACTGCGTTTAAATGCTCAGGTCACATGCACCCTGTTTGACCTTTTGCAGGCAATCCAAATTGAATAAAAGGTTTGAGTCAAATAATAATTCAGTCCAAAAAAATCGAAATTTGATATTTTTTCACTCCAATATCTATTCTAACTAGATATTTTTAATGAAGTGCAACTTTGATTTGGGGTGTCACAAATATGTGGCCTGAGTGCTCTATCCTCTACATTTATTCATTCCCAGTTGGTGGCAACAAAAGTAGATTGTGACATTGGAAAACCTGCTACTATTGGATGTCTCTAGGAAACCACTGTTGGCGT